>CAUYNN010008696.1:0-42958 GCA_963574175.1 Chiropotes sagulatus
TACTATAAGGACACATGCACACGAATGTTCATTGCAGCACAGTTTACAATAGCAAAGACCTGGAACCAACCCAAATGCCCATCAATGTTAGACTGGACAGGGAAAATGTGGCACATATACACCATGGAATATTATGCAGCCGTCAAAAACGATCAATTCGTGTCCTTCGTAGGGACATGGATGAACCTGGAAACCATCATTCTCAGCAAACTGACACAAGAACACGAAATCAAACACCGCATGTTCTCACTCATAGGCGGGTGATGAACAATAAGAACACATGGACATAGGGAGGGGAGCACTACACACAGGGGTCTGTTGGGGGGGAAATAGGGGAGGGACAGCGGGAGGTGGGGAGGTGGGGAGAAAGAGCATGGGAAGAAACGCATGATATAGGTGAAGGGGAGGAAAGCAGCAAATCACATTGCCACTTGTGTACCTATGCAACAATCTTGCATGTTCTTCACATGTACCCCAAAACCTAAAATACAATAAAAATTAAAAAAAAAAAAAAAAAAAGAAATAGCAAAAAAAAAAACAAAAAAAACGAAAACAAAAACAAAAACAAACAAACAAAAAAAGAAATGTATAAGATAAGATAATCTGGTTATGGCAAATATATGGCCAATATGGGTTAGCTGGCCCAACCTCCTTCCCAAATATATTCTCCCCAGCCAATTGCAGGCGGTTTGTGTGTTACTATTCTGGCCAATTAGACATAGGTAGGATTGGCTATAGTCTCAATGATACTTTTACTATTCTGATACAGGTTTCTTCTTTTTATACTCCTTTCTTCCTGCTGGTGGGCACGATGGCTGGAGTTGACTCAGTCATTTTAGCACTATGTGAACAAGACCATGTGAGTACTAGAGGCTTCATTATGAATAACATTGAACAACTGGACCAGCGCCAGCAGCTGCAAATCCTCACAATTCTCATTAGGTGACAAAAATAAACCACTTGTCTTAGATACTATGGCTTTTTCATTACTTCCAGTTAAAAACACTTAAAAATTGATACAGTTTATAAAAGTACTTGATACCTACTTTATACTCAGTAAGTGACATTTATTATTACTCCTGTCGTCATTAATATTATTTATTGTTTTTATAAGTTGCATAACATCAAGTTACAGGCTAACTTACAGATAAAAAGACTGTCATCAAAATACACAAGTATGTGATATCCTCATGAAAAAATGAAAATAAAGTCATCGTAAAGGATTGAGAGTAACGTAAAACCATGTTGGTTCCGCATGGGTGGAAACTATCTGTACAGATGTTGGGAAAATCCACGCTCTTAGTCCAAAGCCAGGGCTATAGTAAAGGACTCTCTCTCCAGATGCAGAAACAAAGCAACCATGACAGGGGATGGGGGGAGGGAAGCATTTCCACTGGGAATCCAGGCTAGTTGTTCCCAGTCTTTTTCCGCCTATCTCTGAAAGCTGACCCAGTAAGGCCTTTAACAGAACAATCTCTTATATAGTTTTCCAATCCTCACCTTCCTGTCTCCCTCTACCCTGAAGGATGCCCCAGTGTCTGTTGTTCCCTTCCTTGTGTCCATATGTACTCAATGTTTAGCTGTCACTCATCAGTAAGAACATGTGGCATTTCATTTTCTATTCCTGCATTAGTTTACTGAGGATAATGAGTTCCAGCTCTGTCTAGGTTGCTTCAAAGGACATGATCTTATTCATTTTATGGCTGTGAACCATGGTGTATAGGTACCACATTTTCTTTCGCCAGTCTAATGATGATGGGCATTTAAGTTGATTCCATGTCTTTGCTATTGTGAATAGTGCTGTGATGAAGACACAAGTGCATGTGTCTTTATGGTAGCATGGTTTATGTACCTTTGGATATAAAACCCAATAATGGGATTGCTGGGTCAAATGATAGTTCCATGTTAAGTTCTTTGAGAAATTGCCAAACTGTTTTCCACAGTAGCTGAACTAATTTGCGCTCCCACCAGCAGTGTATAAACATTCCCTTTTCTCTGTAACCTCTCCAGCATCTGTTACTTTTTGACTTTTTAATAGTAGTGAATATTAATACTGAGAACAATACTTAAAAGAAAAAACAATAAAATAATGATTTTATTAAAATACATATGGGGAGGTTAAAAAATTTTGTGGATACCAAATTAAGGATATAGAGAATTTCAATAACATAATTAACAATGTAGAAAGAATGAGGGAGAAAAAGGGAGAGAAGGAAGGAAGGATGAAATGAAGGGAGGGAAGAAGGAAGGAGGAAATAAAGGAATTAACTAAGAGGAAACATTGAATTTTGTTCCAGACATACTGAGACTACATTCCTTTTATATACCTATGAAACATTTACAAAAGTTGATCACACAGTTTGCCACAAAGATAATCTCAGTAAATATACAAAGACTCATATCCTACAAGTCAGATTCTCTGCAATAAAGTTAGATATTAAAAGCAAAGTTGTAACAGAAAAGTTAAAAAAATAGAAAAATCAAAATTCTTGGACATTTTAAAGCACTCATGTACATAACATTTTAGGTAAAGAGAATGTCAAAAGTGACCATCCGGACTCCTTTGAGATGAGAAAAAGTAAGAATAGGATATGAAGTTCACACATAAATGTCAAAGAACATCAGGTTTGGAAAGCAAAAACTTAAAACTTTTTATGTAGCAATAGTCACAAACTGATTAAAAGACAGAAGAGAAAAAACTCTTACAGACTATTTAAAAAATGTTTAGCACCAATAACATACAAAGAGAATCTACAAATTAAGAAGAACAAATTAACAGGTCAATAGGGAAATGGGTAAAGATTTATACTGGCAACTGATCCAGAAATAAATAGAAATAGATAATAAACACAGCAACAATGTTCATGTTGGCAATGAATGAAAGAAATGCAAATTAAAACAAGATACAGTTTTCGTCCGTTAGACTGGAAAACATTTTTAAATGTTCCACTATCAATTTTAGTAGGGTGTGTAGAAAGAAGCTTTTCTTTTCTTTTTTATTTTTTTATTGCATTTTAGGTTTTGGGGTACACTGTTGCATAGGTACACACATGGCAGTGTGATTTGCTGCCTTCCTCCCTATCACCTACATCTGGCATTTCTCCCCATGCTCTCTCTTTCCAACTCCCCACCTCCCACTGTCCCTCCACCATTTCTCCCTAACAGACCCCAGTGTGTGATGCTCCCTTTCCTGTGTCCATGTGTTCTCATTGTTCAACACCCACCTATTAGTGAGAACACGCAGTGTTTGATTTTCTGTTCTTGCGTCAGTTTACTGAGAATTACGGTTTCCAGGTTCATCCATGTCCCTACAGATCTTTTCTTTTTTTTGAGACAAAGTCTTGCTCCGTTGTCCAGGCTGGTGTACAGTAGCACAATCGAGCCTCACTGCAACCTCTGCCTCCTGGGTTCAGGCAATTCTTGTGTCTTAGCCTCCCGAGTAGCTGGGATTACAGGTGCGTGTTGCTATACCTGGCTAATTTTTGTATTTTTAGTGGGGATGGGGTTTTGCCATGTCACCCAGGCTGGTCCCAAACTCGTGACCTCAAGTTACAAGCATTCTAATACCTTATTGGTCAGTGTTTACATTGGTTCAGTCTCATGGAAGGTAATTTAGGAGTACTCCTCAGAAATTTTAAAATATTGATTCTTCTACATAGACTACTTCTGGGAATGTATAGTGCAAGAAACTCAGTGTATGATTATTTGGAAAGAGAAAAATTGAAGATTTCAATTTTGGCAACAGAATGGCTAGACAAAATAAAGATCTGCCATACTATGGGATACTAAGCAATTTTTTAACAAATATAGTAGAACTTTATGTACTGCCATGGAAGAATGTTCATATATTGCTAAGTAAAAAAAAGCATGTACACATGCACTTACCTGTTTACATGTACATATGTGTGTATGTATATATGCACATATGTTAGGTATTTGACAGTTTAGGGAAATGTCTAAAAGGATACACAATGCTGAACTGTCAACAATGAAATTCCCTAGATAGTGATCCTTGGGACTTAACTCGATACTACTGTATTTAAACTTGAACTTGTGCCAGGCGCTCATGCCTGTAATCCCTGCATTTTGGGAGGCTGAGGTGGGCAGATCACAAGGTCAAGAGATCGAGACCATCCTGGCCAACATAGTGAAACCCAGCCTCTACTAAAAATACAAAAATCAGCTGGGCATGGTGGTGCATGCCTGTAATATCAGTTACTGGGGAGGCTGAGGCAGGAGACTCACTTGAACCCAGAGGAGGAGGTTGCAGTGAGCCGAGATTGCACCACTGCACTCCAGCCTGGTGACTGAGGGAGCCTCCATTTCAAAAAACAAAACACAAAACTTGAACTTGGAACATTACTTTTATAATTAGTCCAAAAATAGACAAATTGATCATGGTAAAAGCAAGATAAGATTAGGATAATAAGAGGACACTGGGGGTACATGAGTTCATGCAAATCCAGGAATTTAATAGGGCTAGTTGAGTCATAAATCCAGTATTGAGCATCCCAGTGGTCAAAGCTAGAAGGAAAGCATATCTAGTATAATGGTCACAGAAACCATAATAACCTTGTAAAACAATGGCCATATTCTCCAGTGGTACCATTTTTCTAGGTATTTTCTATGTATTATCCTCCAGCTTCATACAAAGCACTGACGCAAGTGACCTCAACAACTCTATCTGCAATAAACACCACAACTAATTTGTAAGGCTACTTCTTAAACTAACCACTCACTTATCAGATTAGTCCCAAAGAAGAACAAATTTCTCCTTTTTTGAGAAAACATCAGTGAGTCTGAGTTTAGTTCTTCAGACAGAAACACAGCAACCTCATTTAAAAAAATTCCTACCCACTTGTACAAAGTGAAGACTGAAGGAATGAACGCTTGGTGGGGGAGTTTGAGATGAAGCAAGGTTAGCTTTCACAAACTCCTTCCTCAAAGATTGAAGCTCTTTGTAAATCAAAGCCATGACCGGAACTGGATAAAGAGTATGATGACAGTTTGGGGATGCAGAGACTACCTCATTCGTACATAATATGGGGAATTCATTCATTTCATGTTAGCAAGTGACAAATCTATTCCTGAGCAGGACAAACAAAATGCAACAATTTGTGACTTAAAAAAGGATCAGGCCAATACATTCCAACAAAGGGACTTCCATTATGATGTCCTGTCCTTACTTAATAAGAAGATGGTAAGGAAAAGGATGTTCATTCCAAAGTGATGTGAAAGGTTTACCTTGCCTTGTTTTAGGGTGGGACATAATTATCCAGGTCAGTCATACTTGTTCTTTTGCCTTCCCAACATATGAATTAAATTTGTCACTTCATGAAGCATGAAATTACCTTTTCAATACTAATTCAATAATAATGTTGAATAAATTCTGAGCAATTATCACCCTAATAAGGAAATACTATCACCCCTGCCCCACCTCCATCACCTTTAGTTACTAAGAATAGCCTTCTTTGTTTATACTGTAAAGGGGATAAAACTGATTTGATGAGTATTTCCAAATCAAGGTAAATAGAAACATTTCAAACATTTGGAATCCCAACCCACGTCCCACCCCCCAGACATTTACTACATCCTTGAAACTACTGGAACCATTTATGGCACTGTCACCTTTATTACGGTGAAAAACACTTTAGGTTATCCTCTAAGGGCTTATACTTTTAGTAATCATAAGCCCTTTTGTGATCAGATCACAAAATTCTAGACAGAGCAATAATAAAATTAAAAATAACAGAAGTGTTAGTGATAGTAATTATTGTAATACTATAACAGAAATAATTGTTACCCTTTCATGGGTGTTTTATTAATTGCTAGGCATTTTGTTAAGTGCTTCACTAGTATTATTTTATTTAATCTTCATAGCCTCCTTGCTTCATACAGGTGGCAAAATTGCGGCTTAGTGTGTGCAATGGACTGAATGTTTGTGTTCTCCCAGAATTCACATGCTGAAATTCTAACCCTCAGTGTGACACTATTAGGTGGTGGCCTTTTGGAGCAAGTAGGCCATGCGGATAGAGCCTTTATAAATCGGATTGAATGCCCCTATAAAAACAGACCCCAGAGAGCTCTCTTGCCCTTTCTGCCATGTGAGGATACAAGAAATTGGCAGTCTGCCACACAAATGAGGGCCCCCACCAGAACCTGTCCATCCTGGCACCCTGATCTCAGACTTCCAGCCTCCAGCACTGTAAGAAATCAATTGCTGTTGTCCATAAGCCACTGAGTCTATGGCACTTTGTTATAGCACCCCAAATGGACTAAGAGTGAGAGGTTCTGAAATATCTTCAGGTCTCGGATTATTAAGCACAAAGTTGAGATTTAAATCAAGGCCTGAATGTAAAACCCCGTGACCTCTCCATTCTTCCACACTAGCAGAAAAAGTCGCAGAAAACATCAAGTCTGTGGCCATGTAGTTCTGTAATAGAGGAAACATTCCGAGTTCACAAATTGGGAACCCAGGTTTCTAATTACAAGTGTTTACTTCTGGCTGCCCTTGCCCAGAATCAACTGCAAATGAGGAGAAAATGGCATTCATTTATTCAATACATTTTCATTTTGGCAGTTGCCATTTCCTAAGTAGTATGCTAGGTAAAATTATGTGGTTCCTGCCCCAATGGAGCTTGTGGTACAGTGGGGAAGGCAGGTAGAATTTAAATAATTACACAAATGTAGGTAAAATTGTAATGGTTATAACTGCTGCAAAGGAACAGTAAAAGGTTCAATAAGAGTTTATTATAAGGTCATGGTAAGGAATTTTGTCTTATCATAACCACTTGAAAAAGTTCTCCCATCCAAGTACTAACCAGGGCTGACCCTTCTTAGCTTTTGAGATCAGATGAACACTTGGAAAACTTCTGGAAGATTTTAAGCATTGCTAGTGTAGGAGATTATGAGATTCTAATTTCAAAACCTCTGGATAAAGAGAATGGAAGATGAATGGGAACATATCAATGAGAAGATTATTAAATTGCCCTGGAAAGGGAGGATGATCTGGATTAGGATAGAGTTGGGAGTACACAGAGAAGTGGATGGATTCCCGGAGGTATACAGGAGGAAGTACTGACATTCACATATGGCAAATCATTCTCATGAAATCAAGCCTAGACTGTGTTCTTAGCAAAATGTGATTTCTTTCTTTTGACTATGATGGGGGCTTTATCCACCTATTTGAATCCTAATTGATTCTGAACCTGCTTAATAACATGTTTTTTTTTTTTTTTTTTTTGAGACAGTGTCTTACTCAATTGCTTGGGCTGGAGTGCAGTGGTGTGATCTCGGCTCACTGCAACCTCCATCTCCCAGGTTCAAGTGATTCTCCTGCCTCAGCCTCCCAGGTGGCTGGGACCACAGGTGCACAACACCATGCCCAGCTAATTTTTGCTTAATACAGATGGGGTTTTGCCACATTTGCTGGGCTGGTCTTGAATCCCTGACCTCAAGTGATGTTCCCGCTTTGGCCTCCGGAAGTGCTTACAGGTGTGAGCCACTGTGCCTGGCCTTAATAAGTATTTTAAAGGTCTGTACTTAATGGAATGCAAGGGATTTTAAAATGTATTTTTCTTCTAAGTGACTCTAGTTAAAATAAAATTGGCTTACTATATGATTGAGAGAAATAGGGGCTCTATGAGTCTCTCTGAGATACAGAGGGAAACCCAAACTATAGTTTATGCTCCTTATCTAAAAATAAAAAAATATGAGACACTATTGGTGAGTTTTCCATTAGTGTTTCATATTGCACTTTCTCAGCCCCTCATGTCAGATGTCTCCACTTGATAGCTCATATATATTCTATATGACTGTGATATGCTGTATATGATACACCTGGCTGGACCATGCATGAAAGTAAAAATAATTGCTATATATCTAAGATAAAATTAGCCCAAACTTAAATGAATCATGCAATGGTGTCATTGTCTAGCTATGGTTAGGTGTAATACTTTGTGTTTTCCCAATTCTGAGATTGATCTCCCTCTCTCATCTTTATATTTTTAAGTAAAAAATGAACAGTCTCCAGAAAATAGTGGATCATTTGGGTAGTTGATCCACCCTTTGGCAGGGGCCAAAGAGAAGCCAGATAAAACCATCTTTGACGTAAAGTTCCCACACTTTTCATAAACTTGGTCTAAACTTCTTTCCTCAATTTAACCTCCTCTTTATCCTCTATGGCAGATGATTTTTTTTTTTAACTCCTGTTTTTATTCTCCTTACTTCACCCTTAAAAGTTCACTTGGTACCACTTTCCAGGCTACAATTTTAGTTCCTACTCTTGATTATAACTGATGTTCTGTCTTAGAAATCCTACTTCAGATCACTTTGAGAAGAAGGATGTGGAAGAGGAAGGGAAGGAGGAGGAAAATGAATGATATGATGACAATAATAGGTAACACTTGTTGGGTGCATCTCTTCAGCAGGCACTGAGCTGAGCACTTCACATAGGTTGCATGTCCCCACAATCCTTCCCGATTAGGAAAGTACTGTTACTATTATCCCCATCACATATATCAACAAATGACTCTCTGAAAGGTTAAGTGACTTACTCAAGATCACACTACTAAAACATAACAGAATGGAATTCAAACCCAGAGCCTTTGTGCTTTATCACTGGTATGTTGCCTATGAATACCCTTTCTTCTTTAGTTCAGGCCTTCAAATCCTCTCCTGTGGACCCATTCTAGTCCTGCAGGATAGGACCCAGTAGGTAGAAGTCACGAAGATACAGCTCTGTCTGTGTAACAGGGCCCAGGCTAGAGTCAGCTTCTACTGAGTATTGCTTCTATTTAGTGATGATGACAAGAAGGCAAGAATCTACTCAAAGGTTAAATGCTCTAACCTACATATGCTGGCAAACAGAGCTATGAATATGAGCACCAGGAACTTGGTAAGTTCTCACGGGCGTTCCTATTATCCTAGCTATAACACTCATGTACACTGTGAGTCCAGCGCAGGAAGGCTAAAGGGGAAAAAGAATTATTAGTGTCACGTAATTTTTACAAGTTTCTATGTTCCTTGCATTTTGAGAGGGTTTGATTATGACAAAGCAACAGTGAAATAATCCCTTAAGCATTTTATTAAAAAATGAATGAGCAGTGTAGGTATTATTTATAATATCTAAAATTCAGAAACACTACATATCTAATACAAGAAAACATTAGGTCCTGGCACTTTGGGAGGCCAAGGAAGGCAGATCACTTGAAGTCAGGAATTTGAGACCGGCCTAGCCAACATGGTGAAACCCTGTCTCTACTAAAAATACAAAAATTAGCTGGGTGTGGTGGTGCATGCCTGTAGTCCCAGCTACTCAGGAGACTGAGGAATGAGAATTGCTTGAACCCAGGAGGGAGAGGTTGCAGTGAGATGAGATAGCGCCACTGCACTCTAGTCTGGGTGATGGAGTGAGACTCTGTCTCAAAAGAAATATTAGGTACACCGTGGTAATTTTAATAATGATGATGATGTGGTTGTTGATGACAGCAGCAGTTAACATTTATTGATACCTCATTAGGAATCATTAAGAACAAATTCACTCTCTCATTTTTTCCTCACAACAATCTCGCTAAACTAAGTTATAAGTTAGTGTAAGATAATGTTACCAAGAGTTTATAATAAAGTGAAGAAATGGAAAAAGCAAGACATAAAATTTTATCTTTTATAAGGGAAAAACAACTTGCTGAAAAAACTGGAAAGAAATACATATAATATTAATAGCTGTTGGTTCTCAAAGGTAGAACTATGTGTAGTTTTTCCTTTCTTCTTTTCTTTCTTATTTTTCTCTTATAAGCCCTTGTTACTTTTACAACGGGAAAATACGAGAAAATTTATTTAAAATAAACAGACGATGTGCAATTTCTTTTCTGGAGATGACTAGGCAATGTATGTTCTCAAAGGATCTTTTGGAGCCTCAAGGAAACCTAGGTTAGATTTTGCTATTCATCAGGTAAAAATGCATTTCCTACTGTTCTCTCTTGGAGGCACCGCTGCAGAATTCACCAAAAGAGAAACATGGTTATAGACTTCTCAGAAATGGAAAGATGTCTCTGATGAGTGATAATGGAAAGAAATAAGTCACCTCAGGTATCATGATGATTTATACTTTTCTCAGTAACTTTATTTTTTATCTTTTTTTTTTTTCACATTTGAGCCTCCTTACAAGAGCCACAAGAGACTAGGACACCAGGCATTATCAATGCCCATGTTACAGAAAATGAGGGACAGTGAGCATAGTTACCTGCCAAGGCCATACAATGAGCTATTAAAAACCTGAGCACAGAACACAATCTTAACTCTTAACTCAGTGCTTTCTCCATGACAACAGCTTATCTGTGAGTCCTGATTACTCTTGTCAGGAAAGACAAGCCTATCAATATATCAGGTATCTAAGATATTTATGGATGAAGGTTCTGTGTAACATCTACTATAAATTCAGTTAACTACAACTGTCAGCAAAATCAAAGGAATACCAGTTGTATCCCAGCTTTTACTCTGACATTCATCAGCACTCATTGATTGCATCCAGAGAACTATGAAAGTGTTGGGCATTCAGTGATGCTTGCCTTCAGGTAGCTTATAGCGAGGAAGCAATTAAATCTAGGAGTATAATACAATGGGATCAGCAACATGAAGGAGACATAAGAGGTGTCATGGGATCTCAGTAGAGGAACACGTTGCTTGTCATTCATTGACTCATTCATTCAACAAATAAAAAAATGCCTTTTTGTTGCCATGCTTTGTGTTGAATTCTGGGGATACACAGTGAATATAGACACATGCTATTTATCCTCAAGGATTATCATCTAGTGGGAAATTTAAGATTAACCAAATGATTCTACAGACCTACATTAAATCAGAAGTAATAAATGTGGCAAAGGATAGTTAGTGCTGTGAAAAGCATGTGATCCAGCAAAAGAAACTATCACTAGAGTGACAACAGAATGGGAAAAAAACTTTGCCATCTACCCATCTGACAAAGGGCTAATATCCGGAATCTACAAAGAACTTAAACAAATTTACAAGAAAAAACAATCCCATCAAAAAGTGGGTGAAGGATATGAACAGACACTTCTCAAAAGAAGACATTTATGCAGCCAACAAACATATGAAAAAAAGCTCACCATCACTGGTCATTAGAGAAATGCAAATCAAAACCACACTGAGGTATTATCTCATGCCAGTTAGAATGGCAATCATTAAAAAATCAGGAGACAACAGAAGCTGGAGAGGATGTGGAGAAACAGGAACACTTTTACACTGTTGGTGGGAGTGTAAATTAGTTCAACCATTGTGGAAGACAGAGTGGCAATTTCTTAAGGATCTAGAAATAGAAATAGCACTTGACCCAGCAATTCCATTACTGGGTATATACCCAAAGGATTATAAATCATTCTACTATAAAGACACATGCACACGTATGTTTATTGCAGCACTATTCACAATAGCAAAGACTTGGAACCAATCTAAATGCCCATCAACGATAGACTGGATAAAGAAAATATGGCACATATACACCATGGAATACTATGCAGCCATAAAAATGGATGAGTTCACGTCGTTTGCAGAGACATGGATGAAGCTGGAAACCATCATTCTCAGCAAACTGACACAAAACCAGAAAGCCAAACACCAAATGTTCTCATTCGTAAGTAGGTGTTGAATAATGAGAACACATGGACACAGGGAGGGGAACATCACATACCAGGGCCTGTCGAAGGGTGGAGGGGATAGGGGAGGGATAGTAGGGTGGATAGGGAAGGGATAGCATTAGGAGAAATACCTAATGTAGATGACAGGGTGATGGATGCAGCAAACCACCATGGCACGTGTATACCTATGTAACAAACGTGCACACTCTGCACATGTACCTCAGAACTTAAAGTATAATAAAAAAAATTCAAAGAGCTGCACACACACAAAACTAAAATAAAATATCCTTTGTAATAAACTGGTAAACATTAAAAAAAAAAAAAAGCATGTGATCTATCCTTTTGATTCAAGGGTTTCTTTGCAGCCCTCTACTAGAAACTTTGTATTTCTCTGGACAATGAACAATAATAAATACTACTAATCAATTCTCATCCTTAATAATAATAATGGCTCTAGTAATAAAACTAGGAATAGCCCCCTCTAGTAGTAAAATTAGGAATTCCCCCTTGGAGGAAAACTTGTATTTCCTCCAAGGCTTGGCCATTCATAGGAAAGTTTTCAGGTGCTGATTGGAAGAGGCTTATTTAATATTGCTTATATCCTTCGTTGTCATAATCTGATAGGCTATTTCTTTTCACACTGCTGCTTCCTTTTCCTCCTCAACAGCCCTGCATATAGTAGATGCTAATCTTCCTGTTCTCAGTTTACATATGGAGTGTAATGTTGGACTGTTCCTCTTTACCCAATGAGCCAGGCACACACTAATGGAGAGAAAACTGCAATCATACCCATAGAGTTCACAGTAAAGCATTAGCTCCCAACCTGAAGCATCTTCTGCTGAGGGTAACAGATGGCGTCAGGATGCCTACGTTAGAAGTAAAGCGAACCTGATTATACTCTTTCTAATTTTTTCCCCTCCTACATGAAGCATGCTGTAGCCACCTCACAGAATACGGTGATATGTCAAAACTTAATTAGCCAACACTTGTACCCCATCTACATTATGTCAAAAACTACGCTTTCAAGAACAAGAGAAGAGAGCTCCAAAATATTCTGGAAGGCAGAGAATCCTTAGAACACAAAGGAAAGAGAATAATGTAGCAAGCTATTTTCTATTATCAAGGCCTTCATTCTTTCTTGGCTAATCAGAAACAGGAGAAAAATTTATTGGTTCCCTGGATGTACCAAGAGCGAAACTCCGTCTCAAAAAAATAAAAAAAGAAAAGCTCTTGACCTTCTTCATGGACAGAGGATGGATGAAGCTGGGGGACTCTTCTCATGCTGCATTGGCTAATTGAGTATTTAGCCCCAAAGCTGTGAGCATGGCCATTAAGAGGCAAGGTGCTGGGCCATAGGAGAAGAAAAATGGTCGGAGAAGGGTGAGGGGTTTGGGCAAATGGTTTGCACTGAGTCTCAGGGGAGTTAATCCCCCCTGACCTCAGGGGCCTATTGGATGTAACAGGATTGCCATATCTTCCTTACAAAAATGGAAAAATCTATGACCTGATGATGCATGTGGGAAATCTATGGTCTGGTGTGTATGTGTGTGGGACTAGAAGCAAGCATATTTAAAATTAGCACAGTTTCTGTTTATTTGGTATGCATCATAGGGTGACCAACCAACCCTGTTTGCTTAGGATGGAGGGGCTTTCTAAGATGCAAGAACTTCAGTGTTAAAACTGGGAAAGCCCCAGGCAATCTGAGACAACCCTCAATGAATATGATGTATGGTCCGTCATGTTGACTTGCACAGTGCTGTTGCCTTTGTTATTTCCTTTGACCAGTGTGGAGGAATGAGGCTGCCTACTTGTAGGAACATCAGAGATCTTTCTAATTCCTAAACTGGCTCATCTACCCAAACCCCTCACCCCTCTCCCACCATTTTTCTTCTCCTGTGGCTCAGCTCCTTGACTCTTAATGGCCATGCTCATAACTTTGGGGCTGAATACTCAGTTAGCCACTGCAGTGTAGAAGAGTCCCCCAGCTTCATCCATCCTCTGTCCATGAAGAAGGTGAAGAGCTTTTTAAAATTGTTATTTTGAGACAGAATTTCACTCTTACTGCCCAGGCTGGAGTGCAACGGCGCTATCTCGGCTCACCGCAACCTCTGCCTCCAGGGTTCAAGTGATTCACCTGCCTCAGCCTCCCAAGTAGCTGGGATTAGTCATGCGCCACCATGAGCAGCTAATTTTGTATATATTTTTTTTTTTCGGTAGAGACAGGGTTTCTCCATGTTGGTCAGGCTGATCCTGAACTCCTGACCTCAGGTGATCCGCCCGCCTCAGCCTCCCAAAGTGTTGGGATTACAGGCATGAGCCACTACACCTGGCTCCTTTTATATTTTCTAGGGATTTTTCACCAGAGCACAGAAGGAAAAAAAATCATGAGATAAACTTTTAGGTCATAAAAGGGACTACAAAATCTCACAATAAAAATATGCATTTGGAAATCTTATATGCACACGGAGCAAGTTCTCAGTTTGCTTATGTATTAAGTTCATGCCCAAGAGGATCAATGCCTCCTCTACTCTATTCCTAAGCCCCTTTCGCCTCTACTATTTGCAGGCTTGGTGAGGAAGCCTCTATCCTAGGTTGCTTCTGCTTCGCATGCCCACAGGAGGCAGTGCATGTAATACAAACCATACGGAGTTTGGACCTCTCTAGCTTGTTCAGAGCCGGTTTAAGGTCTTTGCTCTGCCACTTTTTAGTTCAAGATATTTAGATGAATTATTTAATCCTCTAAATCTCCGTTCACTTGTTACATTTTCAGAGACGTAGAAACGTTAAAAGATACTATTTACATGTTCCCAACCTTCTAAGGTGGCTGCTTCGTTTGCTGTCAGGTTCAGCACGACAGATAATTGCAAGACATACAAGAATTACAACCATCAAAGATATAAGTAAATTCTCTATATTCTTTTCATGATGACAAAATAAGCAGTTGAATATCTGTCCTAAGATTGGAAATCAAAAAGTTTATCCATCAGTGCTCCATAAATTGCAGTTGACTCTTCCTTGTGGCACTAAGACAGCTGTGGAGGTGGAAAATGGGGCTTAGACTTGGAGATAGTAGTTTTTGGGCAAACGGTTTGTACTGAGTCTCAGGCGGAGTTAATTTCCCCTGACCTCATGGACCTGTTGTAAAGATTAATTGAGAAGTAAGCTAAAAGGGTATGGCACAGAGTAAGCTCTTGACTGTTGGTTAAGTGGGCACACTTCTTTTCTCCTCTTGGCACAAGGCATAGAAGTGCCACATACTATTAAGTGGCATTTCTGTCATTTTCTGGCTCTCCTTCTTGCCTGCTTAGAGTTCATGGCCCATCATCACTATCAGCCCCCCTTTTTTTCCCACAACTCAACCCTTTGCTACTCTCTTTCATCAAACTCACCTGTCATTCCTTATAGCTGGTGGACCTAGCTCTCTGCCTTCTCTGTGCTTATCCCCAAGCTATCCAGAGAATCTGGATAAAGACATACAGTTATCATTTCATCTGTAACTGTACATCTCAAGTGTGTTTCACAATTCTTCCACATCGTTCCAGTCAACTCATGCTCCCACATTCAGGGATAGCTATTATCTGCCTTCCCCATCACCCAAATTTCCAATTCCAGCTCCTCACTCTCAGTTGATGACCTTGATTCTCATTTGACAACATAAAGCAGAGGTACTTCATCCTCCCACAGCCAAACCTACTTCCCCAGCTGCTCCCACATGGAGACCCTCCTCTGTCCCTCCAGTTATAGGGGTGAGCTATCCCTTCACCTACTGACGGCCAGCACCTCCTTTCTTGGATAGGATCCCACATTCTCTTGCATGGGGGAGGACTTGACAGCTACAGAGAACCTGTCTTTCCTTAGAATCACCAGTGAATTGGATTATTCCCATCAACATGAGTATATCCTAATATGTCCTGGATGAAAATAGATCCTTATTTTGATCCCTATTTCTCTCTAGCTACCCTACTCCCTTTTGTGCTCCCTTTTATGTCAAAAAAATTTTAAATAGTTTTTATACTGTCTTCATGATCTTATTCTATATTCATTTAACAACTTTCTAAGCAACTATTTTTCCCCCACTATTCCACTCAAAGTGCTCCCATCAATGACTTCTGTGTTGCTAAATCAAAGGATCAGCTAATTGCTCTTTCCAGGAATAACTTTGTTCTCCATTTGGCTTTGATGACACCACACTCTCTGGATTTCCCTCCTTTCTCACTGGGTGTGCCATCTCAGTCTCCATTGCTGATGCCTCCCTTGCTGCCAATCTCTAAAAGTTGGGATACCAGACGACTCAACTCTTCGCCCTCTTTTTTAACTATACTCACTCCCTAGATAGTCTAACCTAGGCCCATGGCTTTAAACATGTTATAAGCCATGGACCAACAAATTTATACCTTTAGCCCCACTCTCTCATAGTTTCCAGACATGTATTTTGCCTATTTGACATTTCTATTTGCATGTCTAAAAGGCACCTCAAACTCAGTAATTCCAAATTTGAATTCCTGATCTTCCATCCCTGCCAAAACCCCCTCCTCCCTCAGTCTTCTCTATTTCAATGTATCAAAGGCTCATTCACTCAACGACTTCTCTGTTTCTCTCACAACCAATGTCCAATCCACCATCTGCACGTCCTGCTTGCCCTACCTTTGAAACAGACAATGCACTACATCACTTATCTGCATCTTGCATCTACCATGTCTTTTTTTTTATTTTAAAGATGGGGTTTCGATGGCCAGGCTGGTCTTGAACTCCTGACCTCAGGTGATCCACGCACCTCGGCCTCCCAAAGTACTAGGATTACAGGCGTGAGCCACCGTGCCCGGCCTTGCATCTACCATGTCTTATGTCTTTTCCAGATGACACAGTGGCTTCCTGGCATTTTGTTTCCATCCTTACCTTGTATAGTCAACTTCACACACAGCACTTAAAGTGATCTTTTAATGACTTAAACCAAGTCCTTCCACTTTTCTACTGAAAGCTTTCCAGTGGTTTCCTAGAACATCCACATTAAAACCAAGCTCGTTTCCATAGCCTACGTGGCTCTTGACAATCACACTTTCGGGCATTCTTCTGTAACCTGAATTCACCCTCTGCTCATGCTCCTCTGTTTATAGTGAACTTCTTCCTGTTTATTGAATGTGCCAAGTCTGCACCACCCGATGGTCTTTGAGCAGCTGTTCTCTTTGGCTCAATAATCAACTTCCTGGTGTTCACCTGTTCACTCCACTTTGGTTGGCTCAAATGTCACCTCTTCCTTCAGTGGGGCCTTCCCGGCTGCCCAATCTAAAATAGCAACTCTAGCCTTTTTTCATTTTGCTTTATTTACATTAAATTACCACATTAAAAATACTTTACAAATATATATATATATGTATGCATATATATTTATGTACTTTTTTGGTTTAATATCTGTTCCTGACCAGATTCCTCTTCAAGGCCGAAGCAGTTATTCCCCCAACTGCTGGGAGTCCTCAGTGGCCATCTCTTTCCCAGAATTGTCTTTAGCTGATAAGATCCCCTGTCCAGGCCGGGTGTGGTGGCTCACGCCTATAATCCCAGCACTCTGGGAGGCTGAGGCGGTGGATCACGAGGTCAAGAGATCGAGACCACCCTGGTCAACATGGTGAAACCCCGTCTCTACTAAAAATACGAAAATTAGCTGGGCATGGTGGCATGCCTGTAGTCTCAGCTACTCGGGAGGCTGAGACAGGAGAATTGCTTGAACCCAGGAGGTGGAGGTTGCGGTGAGCAGAGATCGCGCCATTGCACTCCAGCCTGGGTAACAAGAGCGAAACTCCGTCTCTAAAAAGAGCCCCTGTCCAAGATCACACATCATTCCCAGTTAGCCCACAGTCAATGACTGACCTATATACCTGTCTGAAGATGATCGTTCCCTCGCCTCAGTTGGGGACCATCTTGAAGGGTCATCCCAGCTTCAGAGCTTTCCACAGGGTCAGCTACAGTCTTTCCTTAGCCTGCCTCACAGTCCAGTCCTTCTTTCTTCCTTTTCCCTGCAGGACTTAAGCCCAAGATACCTTTCCAATTTACTTCCTGGGGAACCTGATCTGTAAATCCTTCATTAAAACATAAGTTTCACTAGTGCTTAGGCCTCATCTGTCTGATTTTCAGTTATCTGCCCAGAGCTTATAACAGTGCTGGCACATAGCAGGTGTTCAATAAATAGTGAGTAAATGAACGAATAAAGTAGAAGGGCTGGGATCAGACCCAGTCCTGTATGATCTCAGAGGCGCTGTGTTCTCTGCCCCACAAACACTACCATCCAGGCAATTCTGACTTACAATTAGAAATTCAGTTCCATTTGAAATTCTGCCCTTGCTTCTCCATGCACCTGGTACCAGATGAAACTTGCAGTTAGCTAAAGCACACAGATTAATTGAAAGAACACATTCCCACAAATGGTGAACCTGGGAGAGCTCATGCATGGCGGTGTAATTACTTCGGTCACATTGACACATCAGAAGGTCCCTGGAGATCCCAGAGTCAGGCTCAGCCCAAGGTTTCCATCTGAACTTTGAATTTCCATAGGCCTCTCTCCCTTGAAGTTAAATGACATAATTTAACAAACTTTGAGTGTGTGAATAATTTCTCCTTTTCTTCTGCCCTGGTATGTACGCTGATATTAAAGACTAAAATATTTATCATGCTGGCAGTTCCTGCCTGCTGGATTTGATTTTGTTAAGAAGGTGAATTTTCCTCTGAGAGCATTTCACTTCCTATCTTCTTATTCTTGACTTCCACTTTAGACACTTTTGGTATTAGTTCTACACCAAAATAAAATGAGAGACAGACAATAGGAATAGCTAAGTATACTGACCATATTCATTCCTGATGACTGGGGAAACACAAATCCATTTACTAAATAAAAAGCCAGTTCAGATAAGGAATGATGCTATATCTTCCAAATGACTCGTGTCACATTCACTGGATTAAAACCTGTACCGCCACCACTTAGATTCCAGTGATGTAGTTAGTACCCTATTTTACCAAATCACCAGGAAAGCCATGGACTGTAACATCTGTCCAAATGCAGAGAGAATCAAACTCTGATTATGCTAATCTGATATCGACACAAAGACATTAGTAAAATAGGTCACTCTCACTGAATAAAATGCCCTTCGCTTTCATAACTGATATTTTTGACTTCATCTGGTTTTCTGCAAAAGCCAGAGATACAGTTGCTTACATTTCAGGGAAGACTGTACCTCCAGTGAATGCACGCTCCAGCACACATGATATTTCAAAGCAGCCATGCTGTCTTTCCCAGAGCCACTATAAATGTGCAGGCATTTCCTCATCACAGGTGAGACAGGAGGTGAAAGGTGTACTGAGATATCTCTTTCCTGGCCTCTGTTAAAGATGAAAAAAAACCTCATTTTCCAGCTAAAGCAATACCAAATAAGACTGCATGTCATCTCTGGTTCTGCAGAATTACGCTGAAGAGGAGCTCAAAGTTCTTTGGAACTGGAAATCAGGCTTGCAGAATTATTCACTATTTATCTGAAGACCGAGAGTCCAGCTTGCTACCACGATTTCAAGGAATTGAAAGCCGCACAAGTCAGGTGAAATTCAGAGGTGAATGCTGCAAATTTGAAAGAGGGAAGCTCAGTGTCCTCTGCTCTTTCTACTGAGCTATTTTGAGATATAGGAAGACACTAAAGAAACACGGCAAATATTAGAAATAAAAAGCAATCCTTTATTAGAGCGAAATTACAGTGTTGAGATGAAACGGAACCTGTCAATTTCCAATCATCCATTCAGAGGACAAAGACTCCATTTCAGGGAATCTTCTACAGATGTTCTTTTGATAGCTTTTTATTTAATAGTCAACTAGAGGCTCAGCTTTTTATAATTTAGTTTCCCAGAAAAAGCATCCTATTCTCTTAGATCATTTAGTACCTCTGAGATTTGCAGTATTCACTTTTCTGCACTGTTCTCATCTCATTGATGTTACTGCAGAAAGTAACAAGAATGTCCAGAAAGGCCCCTTTCTTCAACCACCTACCTGCCAGCCCATTGACCCCTTCTCCATTTTTGCTGCACTGGCTCTTTTAAACTACTGCAAGTTCTTCCACTCTGTAATTGGAAATATTTTTCCCTTCAATTTAAAAAAATTATAGACATACAAGGTTGCTCTGCACTGCTTGATCTAACTGTTCCTCCTCTTACTGTCATCTTTTCTTTTCAAATCCTGGTGACTGAGGCTATTTAAACAGATGCACCATGAGAAGCAGGGTGATAGGAATTAATAACAGAAGGGGAGGCTCATGTCCTTTTGTGGGTTCATCCTGGACGGTGGGGGGAAGAGAGGCTAGAGAGGGACATGGTGAGAGGGCAGCATTAGGGACAATGGGCTCAATCCCCCTCGATACTGCCCTTAAGCTCTTTCAGAAAACTTAATCTCTGAAGATTTACCTTAATTTTGATTATAAACAAAATATCCTTCTGCCAATGGTAATTGATAACAATGAAAGAGCAAGGAAACACTTGAGCTGATTTCTCTTTCCTAAATCAGCTGTTCCTGACGGTGCACAGCTTCATTTAATTGTTTTGTACTTCCTTCTACCTTGTCTCATTCCACAAAAGACTTGTTATGGCTTACAGGAAAACAAAAACATATTGTATCTAACATTATGTGTAATGACAACAACAACAAAAATCAGATCAGGTTAAAGACAAATTCAGATAGAATGGCAGGATCCAGAGTAATTCAGCAGTTTATAAAGTTCCTCTAATTTTATTACAAGTGAAAATTTGGCTCTGAAGTCTTTGACACTCAAAGTGAAATGGACAATATAGTTATACAGTTCTTACACATCAATTGTTCAAAGGAAGCAAGGTTTTTCCTAGCACTTAGGGTTAAACAAATTTCTCCTCTAGGGCTTCCTTCAGGAAGACACAATGACGCAATGTCCTGTACAAAATGCCAATAGCAATTCCCCCAAACTGCTCATAAAATTAAGTTTTGCAAAGCAAAATGAATCTTAAAGGTGTTTGTCACTGCAAGGAGGGTACACATTTGGTCTGTAATTTATCACCTTTCAATTTATCACTGTTGTCAACTCTGAACTGTTCTATGTTAAATTTTCAAGTAAAATCCAGTCTCTGCAGTGAAAAGAATGTGGGTAGAAGACTCAGGTGACCAGGCACCTTGGCCCATGGAATAAAAGTGGAGATGGCAGTGGGCCGATTTTAAACCTAAGGGATGACGTGGCATTGCGTGGTTCCACTTGCCCCTCCAGGAGCTTTTAATCTCAGTCAAGAGGACATGCTCCATGTAGCTGCTGCCTCCTCACTCTGGGTCACAGAATACATCTGACCTTGACTTGAAGTTTGAATCAGACCTTTCACAGCAGACCTGAAGACTCATGAGCAAGACATACCCGTTGATGTTTCACACCACTAAGATTTCTGTGGTTGTTAGCATTATCGTGGCAATAACTTGCTAACGCCCTGCCTTGACAACTTCACAAAGTTGTGCAGATTAAGCGAGAGAATGATCTTGGATATTATTCGCATAGCCAGATTTAACGAGCAAGTGAAGAATTAGAGAAAATGGTTCATTCTGCATAGCATTACCAGATCCATTAGTTGACATATTATATAGATGCTTCTGTATTGCAATAGGCCCTGTGTATATTTGGTCTGCCAAGCAGGTATGAAAGGCTGAGTTGAGACTGCTAGTTGGAATGATACCAAAAGGACAATTTAGACGTTCAAAAGAATGAGACAGAATAGTAATGAGCTACAACAGGAGTTTGAAAACCAAAATGGAAGTCTGGCTGGTCTACAGTTAGGCGATAATCATCTGACACGATGGAGAAGTCTCTGCTTAATCTGTAGAATTCCGAATTATCTGTCATTTTCGGGGGAACATTATAGACGTAATAATGAAATCATTCATATTTTTGGATATTCTTTAACTTCGTTTGGTCATCCTAGTCCAAATAAGTATGATAAACATTTATCAAGCACTGACCGACCATTTCAGTGCATATTAATTGGGCACCTACTATGTGACAAATAATTTGCAGCCTCAGAAATAAGCAAACAGACCATCAGACATGGTTAAATATATGACAAATTATAAATTACATGAGTGATTACATGAGTAATTTACATATATTACTGTACTTCATGAAGACTAAGAAGTATAGATACCACATTCTATAAAGCCCCCACATCTAGCACCCATTTCACCATGTTATATGTTGCACCTTTACCTCTTTTGTGGACTAAGCAGCATAGTCAACTTGATGGAATAAATAACACTGACTTCAAGTGACAAGTGATTACTACATGAGTAGCCTCTATTGACATCATTTCCGGGGTCAGCTGTTTCTCCGTAAAATTAAAATTAAATTGTGGAAACACTATGTGCTAGGCACAAAAATGGGAGCATTCCAATAAGCTGTAATCCTCACCACCATTTTAAAATATGAACTCTGGACTGTAAGTCAGGAAGGAGACTCAAGGAGGTAAAGTAACTTGCTTAGGGACCACTGGAGTCCAAGTGCATTCCTTGTTTTCATGCATCCTGCCACCTTCAAAGTTTATTTACTGCACTCCATATGGTGCAGTCACTACAAAGCAAATGGCAATGAAAAAAAAAAAAGAAAAAAACTTGCCTGCCATTTCTCTTCTTCATAGCTAGTGAAAGAGTTTACTAACATCAGTGTCAATGATCGTAAAGCTAAAAGGTCCTAAGCCTTAAATTTGCTTTTCAAATAGCAGTATTTCAGAGGCAGATTACCTGACTCCAATAATATGCCTCAAACCTTGCACTGTGTGTGCAATGAAAGGGAATATTTTTATCCATTATAAAAGGCTGTCAGAGGAAAACATTTTCCTGATATCATACCCAAGAGAACAGCGTGTGAGGCAACATTATATTTTACTGAACTTTCATATACTCCATGCAGTATGATGTATATTTTATCTTTTGAAAAGCCTTGGTAACAAAAGGATAAAATATCTATCTAAAACTCAAAGTACATTCTAATAATGCTGCATTCACATTAATAGCATTCAAAAAAAAATCTCATAGCCTTCTGCAGGCAGTTCACTTGTCTGTGCTAAGAATCTATCCTTCAGTTACAGGAGGAAAAGCTCAACCCAATGGTTTTGCCCACTCTTTGTAGCTGGGGAAGAGGAGCAAGCTAAAGGGCAGAGTAAAGGGCACCCATTAACTAAGGCTTCCTCCTGAATGGAAGGATAGTGGGAGGAATTTCTTTCCTGTGCACAGGGAGTTAAGTGTAAGCTGAATTTGCATATCTCTCTAGAATCACAAGGGTATTGATTCTAGCCTCTAAGACATATTTACATAAAGATTTCAGGGCACTCTCAGGAAACAGCAAAGGAGACTTTGGAACTGACAGTGAGACTCCCCAGAAAAGCAGGGGGAGGAAATGCACGAATTTTTGGCAGTTAAAGAATTGAAGGCAAGGTGAGTCTAAAGACATACATGCCTTGTGTTGATGATTCAGAGTCTCTGAATCTCACCTGGTGCAGTTCACTCAAATGGCATCCTAGCAAGTGCCCAGGGATCTTGTTTGAAATTGTTTGAGACTTTTGTGAAATTTGGGGAAGCCATGCTATCTTCTGGGAAACTCGAAAGAAGACTCAAGTCCCTTCAAGGTCAGACCTTTCAGGCTTGGGAAACATTTCTTTATTTGCTTTGGACAAATACCACTGTCATGATGGAAGTAGCAGTGTCATGTTTCAGCAGTGCTTGCAAGAGTGGAGTAGAATGCTGCTGGGTGAGAGAAGTCTGAATAACCACACCTCCCCAAGCACTAGCCTCCAAGGAAACATGTGTCTCCCAGGACTGTGCAGAAGGGATGACCCTGGGAGGCTGCAGTAAGCTGGCAGCAATAGTGTTTGGTGGTGATGCTGAGCCAAATACCACTGCAATCAAAGCCTTTGATTATCCTCTTCCTGATGTGACTTGGGAACTGAGGGTCACCTTTGAATTCCTTTCAGTCTTAACACTGAACTAAGAGAAGAACAAATCTTAAATTTCCATCTATTATCATTATTATTATCCACTCAGAACTGAGGGCAGCCTGAGAAATGAATGGCAGGGATGTGTCAGCTCTGCCTCTGTTAAATTATGCATATCATATGAAATGACTTAAAGGATGACTGCCTAGGAGAAACAGAGACAGGCCATTTACACTGGCCAGTCCTTTGAGGCTCATGACTTTAAAAGTTATTCCTGATCTGCTCTGAGTCCCGAGGAACTTGGAAATGTGCCTATTAGGGTTTCCAAAGTGCAATCATGCTTTTGGGGTGAACATCCCAGCTGCAAAAACACTAAGGTCTGTCATCATTACAAAGTAACAGACCGAGCAATGAAGAGAGACTGCAGAGGAGACAGAGAAAGCACCACTGCCATTTTTTTTTTTTTTTTTTTTTTTACAGAGAGAAAGCATATATATCTTGCCCCAGAAATTAAAGCTATGTGTTTTCCCCTGACTCTACAGCTGCCAGAACTGGTGCAGTGATGATAACTATCTTGGGCACTTTATGTGCCATTTTTTCGAAGTAGGGTGTAAAAAAATTAACTACCCATTCAGAAATGACATTCAGTATGTAATTCGCCACCTTGCCAGGGAAGAGAGCAACAGCCAGATAACAAAGCAGACATGTAGCACCACTCCTAAGGATAAAATATGTATGGTGCTAGAGCCAAAACAAACAGGCTGCAGAGATGCAATTAATAGGCTGAAATATGGTGATATCAGGACACCCACCTTCCCTCATGCTCTCAAAACATGGCAAACAGAAGGGAATTGGCTAAAGGTCATGACTCCTCTGACCTATGCTGCCTTCTTCCTAAGCCCTTGATATAGATAGAACATATTTCTCCCCTGTCTTCAGTTTCAGTGCAACGTTCTGGAAAGGAAACCAGTTTTGGAGTCAGACAACCTAAGATGGAAATTCGGCTCTGTTTCTTGTCATCTCTGTAACTCTGGGTAAATTATTTAACAACTGCACATTTCAGTTTCCTGGTTTGTAAAACTGACCATCTCAGGTCATTTGGGGAATTAAAGGACATAAAATATGTATGTATAAATGAAGGTATTAGGTACTCAATATATTTAGTCCCTTTCTCTTTTTTCATTTATTTGTAATTCCAGGATTTGGGGCATTTTAGAATTCATCTATTTATTATTTCATTCAACAAACATTTATTGACTGCTTTCTGTGTATTACACACCTTGCTGCTAATCAGATGCTGTCTGATATAGCCATAAAAATTAGTGGGCCAAAAGGAACCCAGACTGTAGGTTGAACAGGGTCATCCATATGCAAATCCTATGCCTCATATCTGTTGATGTTTCAAACACACCATCCATGTAGGAAATACCAGATCTCATGGCAATTGGCAAGGACAATTTGTTCGTCCAGACAGATTTTGTTGTTCCCACTTGAATGCCTCCTTTAGAAGTCTGTTATTAATTCACCTCTGAAAGGTGATCGACAAACTCTAACATTCTTCCCTTCAGTTAACAGATTGATTCCAATAGATTGATTCCAATCTATTGAAAGTCAAATTAAGGTTCTCACCAAGTGTAATCCTGGGAGTTTGTGTAACATTCAGCTTATGTCTTCATGATTCTTTTAATTTTATATTTCTAATCATAGAGGCCAACAACATAGAACACAGAACTGTTTGACTATATTAATAAAGTTACTTATTTATATATTATCTGTGACCACTTACTTTCCCCCATTACATTCCTCCAAGTGGATAACTTACAGTTATTAACTTTCAGGAAGCCCCTATATATCATAGCATCATACCATTAAGCCCTTTGGAAATTCATCACAAATCAGTATACAGATGACATTGATGTCTTATTGCTATTCATTCCACCCGGGCCGTTTTTAGCAGTTCATTTTTTATATCCCTGCAGTGCAGAAATATGGCTCACTCCAGTATCTGTCCTTTTTGTAATCGCTAAAGGAAAGCTTGGCAGTTGTCATATATTACACTCTTGAGGAAAATGCTAGTAATACATCGAATTGATTGAACAGCATGGACTCAAAACTGCTTGGCATAGGGCTATTTCCTCACTGCTATTCAGATTTTTGTAAAAAAAAAAAAAAAAAGAATCTTACCTTTTAGATTTAGAAACTGTGAATCATTAACAGGCAATGTGTAGAATAAGGATCACACACTTGGAAAAGCCTAAAAGTTCCTATTTCCTCTCTTTAGGTTTTGAACATATTTCCAGCATGTATGTACAGTGGTGCATGCTATGCTGCTGGAAACACAGTGTCATTGGCCGGAAGCTGATTGGCAGCTGGGTTCTGAAATAGCCCAGGACTTCCCAGGCTCTGGAGGAGTAGAAGCTTAAACTCGTAACGAAGATAGGAACATTGTGACTACTAAGGCAATGGGCAAAAGGCAAACCTATACGCCAACCTTATCATTGCAAAGGCGTCACAGGAAGGACTGTGGTCTTGGACGAGGCAAGCAAGGAAAGAAGACTGGCATGGTTTGTCTGTGTCCCCACCCAAATCTCACCTGGAACTGTAGCTCCCACAATTCCCATGTGTTATGGAACAGACCTGTTGGGAGGTAACTGAATCACAGGGGTGGGCCTTTCCCGTGCTATTCTCCTGAGAGTGAATATGTTTCACCAGATCTGATGATGCTACAAAGGGGAGTTTCCCTGCACAAATTCTCTTCTCTTTCTGCTGCCATATGAGACATGCCTTTGACTTTCCACCACGCTTGTGGGGCCTCCCCAGCCATGTGGTATGATGAATCCACGAAACCTCTTTTCCCTTATAAATTACCAGTCTCAGGTATATCTTTATCAGCAGCATGGGAACAGACTAATACAAAGATGTACTAAAAAAGGAATTAAAATGAAAGTAAGAAAAGTCATAGCTCCATATAATCATGCCTATGCGTTCCCCCTGCCCCTCACCTTTGTGAAGGAGGTAGTGGCAACTGGGCCTGGGAGACCTGAAATAACAGGGCACGGGCAGTTCAGTTTGAATCATTCTTCAGGAGGCCAAACCATGGCCACTGGAGACCTTTCTGATATGACTATTTGTAACGAATCTAAGGTTTTCTTTCCAACACCAGCTGCAATAGTTGGTGATCCACAGGGTTCACATTTTAAGGCCACTGGACATGTCCCCCAGCTTCTATTAATTTTGGCTGCAATCAACTCACCTTTCTTCTGGGAATTGCCCTTGACCTGTAAGAACAGTGGTGTGCTGATAAATCTGTATCATCCAGCTCTCCAGCCAAAATAAATAAATTAAATAAAAGCCCTGATACGTAGCATTTGCAGATTTCTGTGGTGTTAACACACCCTACCATGGTGGATTTCAAGTCACCACCTTGATGGCACCCAGTGTGGAGGTAGGAATAGAGACACATATTGGGCTCTGAAAGGCAGAATAAGCTAATTCGTTAAGGATACCACTGTACAGGAGACACCTTGCCTGGGAATACCAGGAAAAGATGTGCCTTTTAGAAGGTCCTGAAGACTACCTCTCTGTCCCCTAGGACTGGGTGGCAGGACAAGAGCACTTTGGTGTTATTCACACTTAAGAGGTCCCCATGTGTGTTAAGCTGTCCATGCCTTGTTATATAGAAATAGACAAGGCTGGGTAATTTATAAAGAAAAGAGGTTTAAGTGGCTTACAGTTTTACAGTTCTGTAGGCTGTACAAGCACGGTACTGGCATCTGCTTAGCTTCTGGGGAAGCCTCAGGGAATTTTTACTCATGACAGTAAAAGTGTCAGCAGGCAAGTCACATGGCAAAAGCAGGAACAAGAGCCAGAAAGGGGGATGATGCCATACATTTTAAACAACCAGATCTGGTGAGAACTCACTCATGAGGACAGCACCAAGAGGATGGCACTAAACTATTAATGAGAAATCCACCCCCACGGTCCAATTACCTCTTGCCAGGCCCTACCTTCAATATTAGAGATTGTAATTCAATATGAGATTTGAAGGGCACAATATCCAAACTGTATCACTGTGGGATCAGGTTATGGTTGGACTCCAGTTAAACTCCTGTCTTTGCTGAACTTCTCCCCAGGTCTACTTCCCCCATTCCCTTGCAGCTTTCACCTGAGAACACTTCTTCAGAAAATTATTTGCATAAGAATCCTCATCTCAACCTCTAAACCTATGCTTAGATAGCATAAGACTCTGGAAGGGTGACACGACACTTATTTTGAACTGATAATTTTGTGAAAATCTTATTCTATTTAAATTTGACAAGCTCAGAATAAATGCTGTGCAAGTTAAAAAACTCTGAACTGATTTCTGTATTCAAACCTACCTAGCAACGATGCATTAAATAGCAACATACTAAGTGTAATATGTATTCATTTTCTCCATCATAGCACAAGTAACGCATTTTGCTTATATTGAGAAATTAGTGAAAATAGCTACTTGGCTTTAAGGGAAGCAAGAGTGGCTTTTCCTTAACTTAAAAAAAATAGTTTCTGAATATTTCAGAGGAAAATACACATTGAGAAAAATCTCTGCTCCTTAGATGAGATGTGAAAAACATTCCTGATATGAAGGTGGCAGAAAATATTTTTAGGCAGGTGAGATGCTGATAGTTTGATAGGTTTCTATTAGATATAACATACCAAACTGTGTGAGTGTATACATTTTCACCCATTGGTAAAAATGGAATCATGTGCCTTCATCTTATGATATCATATGTAAATGTTTCATGTGGGTTAGAGCATGCATGTTTCAGAGCTAAGGGCCAGAATGGACTGAGATCATATCAAGTGTCACAACTGATGAAGATCTGAGTAAAAACAGAACACACGTCTTTTCAGAATATTAGGTGGGAAAAGACAACATTAACAAAATAAAACTGAAAAAATTTGCCTTACTGAATAGACACTGGGTTTGCTGTATGAGAAAAACAGATATTAGGCTGAATGGCTTATTTCAACATTATCTGCAGTTTGGATCTTGGCCCTAGTATATTACAGAGCAAGGAACTAAAACATCTAACTTTTTAAAATGTTAAAAATATGACATACTGGAAAGAGATGGCTTACTTTAGTTATTCTTAATCTTTCATACAACATTAATAAAGTTGTATCTATATGACATTAAATCTTCATCGGAAAAACTAAGTCTGAGAGTTAATCAGATGTTCAATTGTTTACACTGCATAGCCTTCCCAAATTGAATTATTTATCCCAGTTTCTCAGTTTTAATCCAGTTCTTTTGTTTCAGAAACCAAGCTTTGAAGAAAATGAGCATTTCCTTAAGTCCTTCTAACAGAATCTACTATATTTCTTTTCTGAGGTAGTGGATAAATTATTGTTTATTTTTATTTTAATTTCCCAACCAAAGATACCTAGTTTATAGGCAATAATATCCCTTTAATATGATTCAAAGTCTCTAAAGTTCACATAGAACAACATTGTGAGTTTATTCACATAGGGTTACAAGGAGTAGATCAACCAATTTCAGAGCCTTTTTGGGGAAAATGCACAACTGATACCAGCTTTTTAAAATCAACATCAAAAGCTTATCTTGGGTGTGTGTGACTGTTTCTCCTGTGGTCCAGGAGATCTACCAGTCTTGTGTTTTTAACTAATGTAAAACCATTTGTCTTAGGCTGCTTGACAGGTGAAACTAGCTGGAAAGAAATCTGTAAAAATTAGGGCATGGGTTTTTCTTTTTTCTCCCATGTTTAGATAGATGGTAAGAGAGCTGAGCTGCAAGCAGTGTTATATGAATAGCATATTTTGTTGCCTATGTTTAAGAGGCTGGTTGTTTTGTAAAATGCCTGTTAGTTTTTGTTTGTTTTTTGAGACTGAGTCTCACTCTGTCACCCAGGCTGGAGTGCAGTGGTGCAATCTTGGCTCACTGCAACCTCTTCCTCCCTGGTTCAAATGATTCTGCTGCCTCAGCTTCTCGAGTAGCTGGGACTCCAGGCCTGTGACACCATGCCCAGCTAATTTTTGTATTTTTTTAGTAGAGACAGGGTTTTACCATATTGGTCAGGCTGGTCTCTAATTCCTGACCTGGTGATCTGCCTGCCTCGGCCCCCCAAAGTGCTGGGATTACAGGAGTGAGCCACCGCGCCTGGCCAAATGCCTGTTAGTTTTATCTGTGGGATTACGAACCAGAAAACTAAAGTGGTATGATGTAATGGATATTGAACTCATGATATTCCTGGAGAATAATCTCTCTTCTAGGAATTCATCTGCCTATAAATTAATTAAACATCTCGAGTTAGTTCTTCCATATTTTTAATAAAAATTATGTTCAGTTCTGGGATAACTTAAATTTTCTCTCATTTCAGTATTGTCACTAAAATTGTACAACTGTAAATATTTCTGCGTTTAGTTAAAATGTTCTATGAAAGGGGAGAACCAATTCCACCCATACAGAAAAGAGAAGGCACAGGTTCCTTGGTCATATGTACACAGAACCAGGAGAAAAGAGGGAGGAAGGGAAAGGACAGGGAAAGAGACACAGGGAAAAGAGAGAGAGAGAGAGAGAGAGAAGGTTGGAAATAAAGACTGGAGAGAAAAGAAAAGCCTAAGAGAGTAAAAGAGATGAAAAAAAAGGAGAAAAACATTAGAAGTATAGAGAAAAAAAGGAACACGATGCAGCAAAGAAGAGCAAAGATTTTTCTAATACTCACCCGAGGAGTAAAGAATGAGAGAGAATTAGAGACGGTTATGAAATACTAAAGCCATAACCAGGTGTTTCCTTGGGAGATTTGCCTAATGACTGCATTGATTTTCTGGATGATGTCAACAGGAGAGTATTACAAGGAACTGCCAAGACAGTGAGTGGCAATCCTCAGCCTAGATCTAAGCTCAGCAATGGTGCATGAGAACATGATACCCACAACGGAATGCCTCTGCGCTGAATCCATTTCCCAACTTAAAATACAGCATCTTAGTCTTTCACATTTTGCTTCTGTTTCACCACTTTTCACTGCTACACACTGAAATCTTTCATTCCCTGCAAAAAGCTGTGCTCTGAGTACAAATACAATTACCTTGGTCTCATTTTTTAAATCTGTAATCAAATTCCTCTTTTATAAAGTTCATTTTGTTCTGAATCCTTCATTCCAGCTACTCAGAGCACAAAATACCAAAGGAGAGAGTTTGTATCTAAAACTTTGAGGAATAATTTTGATAGTGGTTGAGAAGAGGATGATGCAAGTATCTTCCAATGCTAGTGCTTTAAAGAATGTTTACCTTTAGGAGGATTTACATCCTAGTTAAATCCTCATTCTAGGGTGGTTGCAAGCAAATATATTCCACTTATCCCATCTAACCACTGCTCACACAGAATCAAAGTACATACAAGTTGGAAGGGGGTTCACAGGTCAAGTCAAAGCTCTCATCTGATGCTTCAGTGTGTTCTACAATTTCAAGTATCCCTGAGTGCCCATCAGAACTCTTTGTGCCATGGGTCTCAATGAAACAGAAGGTCATTCAATTTTCACATAGCTTGAATTCCTACTTTGAATGGAAGTCTGGCCAAAGCTACTTCCAAACAGCAGGGCTAGCTCTCTCTATGTCTGAGCATGCACAGAAAAGGTACAATTAAAAGTCAGCTGTAATGACTTATTAAAATCTTTTCCTTTCCAGTAGATGCATAGATTGACAGAGAAAATTGAATACAGAACATTTTGATTTTTTATTACTTTTTCTCCTTCTGTACTTTACTTTGCCAATGTCTTTTCTATTAATCTTTCTGTCAGCACTAGGGGAACTGATGGCAATATTCCAGATACTGTCTTCTCAGTGAAGGGAATTGCATGACAATGGCCTCACTTGTCATGGATGTAGAACCTATGTACTATGTAATTAGACTGAATTCATCTCTTGGCATTTTTTTCTGTGTTATTTACTCAACTAAGCACATTATCCACTAACTTCCTTTACTTTTTCACATGTAGTGTTCTTACAGAATATCTTGCCCAGCCTGAATCTGTGATATTTTATGTAAATATATGTTTGAGAGGAGAGTTTTATCTTTATGCCTACTGATTTTCAACCTTTTGGGTTGGGGGTACTAGCGAGGTGGCTCTGAATTCTTCTTCTGTCTTTTAAAGAGTTGAAATCACTTCACCTCTCAGTACCTATGCTATGAATTCTAATGCAAGCATTAGTTTCTTTGACAGAGAAATTCAAGTGGGAGTTGTGTTTTCTTGCTGACAACACCACCACGTGTGATGGTAGCTAACAACATGTTCTTCTCTGCCAGTCACTGGCTTGATAACTTACGTTATAATCTGCCTAATAAGTGCATTTTTTCATATAATCCTCTCCACCACCACCCTATGAAGAAGGTAGTATGACGATGGTCCTTTTACAAATGAGGAAACCTAAGCTTAGAGAAGTTAAGACAAACAAACCCTTTATTTGGTAATTAAAGATCATCTTGGTCCACTTTGAATCACCCAGCACCTTCTCACATGTACCTACGACAGTGCTGCCTAGGCAATGGCAATCTAAAATTCAAACCCAATTCTCACATCTGGTCATCCATGACCATCTATTCTCTCCCAAATGGAGGTACACATTGTCTTACTTACCTTTCTTCCCCTAACCACAACTTTTTAAAGTGCTCCTCGTTTTTTGGAAACCTCAACTTGTTCTGGGCTTTATTCTCTGTGAAACCATTTACAAATCATTTCTCCTCTGGTCCTCCTTGGCCGTAAGCTCTTTCTCCTACATCTCTTACATGCCATTTAACAATATTATTTCTCATAAAATTCCCTGTGCAGCCACATTCATATCTTTAGCCTGTACCAGTTCCTTTTTTGGTACTATCATTTGTAATTGTATTACCATAATCTTATTTTTAAGAGCTTCCCAATCCACTAGAGTCATCTTCCATGAAGCAATGAGATCACATCAATTTTAATCATGATATTTAAAAAATCTGCCTTTTGAAGTTTTCATATCCATGTCTGGCAATGCCTAATTTTTTTTTTTAACCTCGCTACCATTATTTCTAAGATAACACACCTGCTTTTTCCTAGAGTTACTGTCCATTCCACATCACTAAGCCTTTCCTTGTTGGTTAGAATTAGATTTAAATAAACAGACCCCTTGGTGCTTAAAGACAACTAGTGAGCTTTAAATGAGTAAGGATACTTAGCCATGAAAATTTAACATCAGTCATCTAATAAACATCAGCATGACTGCAACACATTTAGATGACAATTCGATCTACCTTTTTCTTTTCTTTCCACTTTCTGCACATGGAGTAAGATCATCTGACATTTAAAGATCCTCCTGTAAGCTACATATATCTCTACCTCCCTTTTCACGCTAGCTCATATCCTAGTACCTCCATAAAGTCTTGTTGGACCAACCCAACTTCTTATTCTCATTAAAACATTAATGCCAAGATGATTGATTTGCTAATTAATCATTTCTTAATATCTATTCCACTATTATCTCAAATAGTTATTTAAATCAGTCACTGCCATTTAACTTCTCTGTATCTATATTTTCTCCCAAAACATATCGTAAATTTTTTGAAGGAACATAAAAGCCTCAAACATAAAAGGTTTCAGAACACAGAAATGTGGACATGCTATGAATGGCAATGATTAAATACAGTCAACTAAATTTTGCAGTCAGGTTCACAGGAAAATTTAAAAATGGAGAAGTGCTAAGATTTTAAATACCAAATGAATTCACATTTCTTATTTTTTTCAATTTATTTTAATAGTCATAAAAAACACAATAACTGAAGATGAGTTTTGATAACAGATTCTGTGGCTATCAAAGTTATTTTCCACCATGGGCCTTCGCACATTGCCTCCATCTTGGATCATAACAACTGTTGGTGAATTCCACCTAAACGCTTTTCTTTGTAAGCAAGGGTACTCTTGGTTAAATTCAAATCAGCCAGCACTGTCATGGATAACCCCACGGATATAAAATGAAAATATGAAAGCATATTTATGATAAGGAGCTCTTAATCTAAGGGCTAATATCTATAGTATATTTGTCTTATTATTCCTTACAAGGAAAGCAATATTAATACTACAGGCCAAGGTTCAGACACTGAAATAAATTAAGTAAGGTACTTAGGAACCAAATAAAGAGAGATTTCAGTTAGCTAAAGAGATCAAGAGGAGTTTAATGAAAGAGATATTATTGGAGCCACAGAGGTTTAATAATAAAAAAGCAGGGGTTGGGACTCCTTAGGCAAGTGGGGTAAAGGGTATATTGTGCTCAAAGCACAGATCCCAGGAAAAGGTGAGAGGGACATTCAGTTTTTTTTTTGTTTGTTTTTTCCTTAAAGTTTACATTGTCACTGGGAATAAAAGGTATGTACAAAATGTAGTATAAATGTCTCTGGAAAGGAGATTTGGGGCTGTATTACAAGGGCTATGAATGCCAGGCTGATGCATTTATACCTAATTTATAGACAATCATGAGTTTCATTAGCTCATATTTATTTCATGAGAAATGTGGAAATTTCCATGTAGATACACCTGTAGCTTTGTATTCAATGTCTTCCAATCATCCACTGGGATCCATCTTTACCTTGCTTAGAGGCTTGGAGGCTGGCTTGCATGGACTGATTCAACAAGCACCTTTGGCTTCTGCCTTCTTCCCATAAGAGGGGAGGAAGGGAGTGAAGTTAGGGCCTTGTTCCCTGTTCATCCCAGGGGCTGCCCTGAGCTGGTTTTGCTTCTCTCACTGAAGGTCAGGTGTTCCTCTCCATGGTTGGTTCTTTTGGTCTTCAGTTCTGGTCATCACTCCCTCTCCTCAACCCTTCCAGACCTGTGGTGGTTATAAATGATCCCTCTGTGAGGGATCCTCATGCAATGTTCCATGTCTCTTGCTGAAACTCTTCCTGATATAAGCCCCAGGTATCAAGAAACCAAAAGGAAATTGGTGACAACAGTAGTTTTAGCCTCTACTGGGCAAAATTTCAAACAAGAAACCTGAAGATATGGGGGAAAGGCTGCTGCTTTGAGATAATCCATGTAGGTCCACAGTCCACTGATGCCCAGGCTCTTCTCTTTTTTGCTTCTCTCTCTTTCTCTGTCTCTGTTTTTGAAGATGGGGTCTCATTACGTTGCTCAGGTCTTGAACTCCTAGCTTCAAATGATCTTTGCACTTTAGCCTCCTGAGTAGCTGAGATTACAGGTGCCAGCCACTGCACCTGTATATTACTTTTATATTCCTGACTGCCAATAGGCTAAGGTCAATTATTTCTACCACCTGCCTGCTCCCTAGAGGTTTCAAAATCCTCTACCCTCTGTATCAGGAACAGATTGTATTCCAAAAAGTTGTACTGAGTGTTGGTGAAAGTCTGTCAAGTTGTTAGGGAAATGAGAGATCACTTCACAACCATTAGGATGGCTATTTAAAAATAAATAAGTAACAACGAAAAAAAACCAAGTGTCTGTGAGGATATGGCAAGATTGGAATCCATGTGTTGCTGACGGGAATGTAAAATACTATAGCCACTTTGGAAAACAGTGTGACAGTCCTCAAAAAGTTAAACATAGATATGCTCCAGTAATTCCACTCCTTGCTATACACCCAGAAAAACTGGAAGCAAGGACTCAAACAGTTAGTTGTATACCAATTTTCATAGCAGCATTATTCACAATAATCAGAAGCTGGATGCAACCCGAATGTCTATCAACAGAACAGACAAACAAAATGCAGTATATACATACAATGAAATATTATGTAGCCTTAAAAATGAATTAAATGGATACATGCTCCACCATGGATGGACCTTGAAAACATTATGTTCAGTGAAATAAGTCAGACATGAAAAGATAAATATTATATAATTCTACTTCTATGAGGTACTGAGAGCAGGTAAATTCATAGAAACAGAAAGTAGGCGGCACTGTTCACAATAGCAAAGACTTGGAACCAACGAAAATGCCCATTAATGATAGACTGGATAAAGAAAATGTGGCACATATACACCATGGAATACTACACAGCCATAAAAAGGATGAGTTCATGCTCTTTGCAGGGACATGGATGAAGCTGGAAACCATCATTCTCAGCAAACTGACACAAGAACAGAAAAACAAACACCGCATGTTCTCACTCATAAGAGGGTGTTGAACAATGAGAACACATGGACACAGGAAGGGGAACATCACACACTGAGTCCTGTGAGGGGGAGGGGGCTAGGGGAGGGATTGCATTTGGAGAAATACCTAATGTAGATAACGGGGTGATGGATTTAGCAAACCACCATGGCACATGTATACCTACGTAACAAACCTGCACAGTCTGCACATGTACCCCAGAACTTAAAGTATAATTAAAAAAAAAAGACAGAAAGTAGGACAAAGATTGCAAGGGGGTGGTGGGACAGAAAATGGGGAGTTCTTATTTACTGGGTACAGAGTTTCATGTTGGGATGATAAAAAAGTTACAAAAATGCATAGTTGTGACAACTGCACAACAACCTGAATGTACTCAATGTCACTGAACCATACACTTTAAAATTGTAAAAGAAAAAGATGGCTGTCGAATATTCTGCGGCAGAGACCAAACACAGGATCCATATGAAGAATAACTGTAATATAGAACTCCTAGAAATGATGAGATAAGACTGAGGGTGGAGAGAAACTTAGACTCCAGCACTGGACCAGATGTGTCATGAGCTGGCTTCCAAGGGTGCTGTCACAAATCTAAGCTGCTATGAATCTGTGATTAGATTCATTTTGATCGTTTCCCTGTTGCACAGAAAAAGGCTGTTTTGGGCTATAATTTTATTAAAAAGCCAAAAAGTTAAAAAAAAATTAATGTGTTGATTTGTGGTTAGTGAACCATTAAAATCTTTATATTCATATCTATTACTTTAGTTTCGTTTTGGTACTGCAACAAATTACCCCATAATTAGTGGTTTAAGTTAGCTTAAATTTATTGTCTTACATTTGGGAAGTTAGAAATCTCAAATCAGTTTTGCTGGGCTAAAATTAAGGTGTCAGTAGGGGTGCATTCCTTCTGGAAGCTCCAAGGAAGAAACTGTTTCTTTGCCCTTTGCAGCTTCTAGAGGCCTCCTTGACTCGTGGCCCTGCATCACTTCCACCTCTGCTCCCATCCTCACGTCTCTCTTCTCTGATTCGGATTCTCCTGCCTCTGTCTTTTCCTTTTAAGGACTCTGTGATTACAAGGGGTTTACCTGGATAGTCCAGGGTAACCTTCTAGTTTTAAAATCCTATATTTAATCATATCTTCGGGATACCTTCTGCTATGTAAAGTGACACATTTACAAGTCCTGTGGATTAAGATGTGGTCATCCTTGGGAGCGGGCATTCTTCTATCTACCACATTTATCAACTCCAAATATATTTTGATATGAAATGGAGAGAGAGGTTAGAACATAAGTGTTTTTCAGATTACCAAATTAATGCAAGCCTGCGTCATCAAATCTAGAAACTCTAGAAAATAAAAAATAAAACAATATTATCTTTCATCACAGTCTCTTTTTTATGCATATCATGGACACTTTTTAAACCACATTGGGATCATGGAGTCGAAATTTTAGATCCTACCTTTTATACTTAACACATGATAAGGAATTGTCAAGTCATTAACTACTGAGGTGTCTATTTTATTAAATGAGTTAAAAGATGAGAAAAGATGGTGGTACTAATTTTTGGTTAAAATGGTAGAATCAGCAAGTGGGTTTTAGTCTCAGTTTAAATGTTTTTTCTCCTTTTAGATATTTTAGATCAACAGATGGGTATGTGCCATATTTCCTCCCTGAAAGCTAAACTCACAACTTTTCAATGCCCACCTATATCAAATGCTCAAAGCAAATATCTATATTCCAAAATAATTAAGTGAAGTTATCCATATATTGCTGAGGAATCTTCTCATCCTATATTTCATTTACAAATTACTAAGAATCTCACTTATGTGAGTAGTACACTAAAATTAAAACATAAAACACTGTGTACATGTACTTTGATCAGGGCAAAAAGACATGAAACATAAAAATTTTTGTGAAATTTTACAAGTTCAGTGGCTAACAAGGGTCTCAATCTTTAAAACAGTCAGTGAGGCTTAATTCAGTGTAAAACATCATTTATATCATAATCAAACTTCTTCATATATGGAGACTTTAAACAACCTGAAACCACAAAGAATTATCTCCCTATCCTCCTCCTTTCTGATTCTTGAGTTAATTTAATAGCTTTAACTAGAATGGATTAATTAGCTCCAAACAATTTAGCAATTGGAAGTTAAATTTAACAGGGTGAAAGGTTGGAGATTGGTTCCAAGGTAGGAATCTTATATCTACATGCAACTCAGCCTTAGGGGCGTGCCATTTGTAAAAATACAATTCCATATTTAATATCCCTTATGCAAAATGCTTGTGATCAGAAGTGTTTCAAATTTTATTAATTTTGGATATTTGCATTTAGATATCTTGGGGATGGGACCCAAGTCTAAATAAAAAAAATTCATGTATGTTTCAAATACGTTGTGTCTTATGTACATAGCCTGAAGGTTTTTATATGCAATATTTTAAATAACTTTTTGCATGAAACACAGTTTGAACTGCATTTTGACTGCAACCTGTCACATGAGAATAAAAGGTGAAATAAATCTCATTTTTAAGTGAGAATGAATAATTTCTATTACATTCAAGGCACAGTGCATAGGATGAGAAGGTTACTCCAGAGTAAAGAATAACAAACCTTCCTTGTTATTCTTGTACTGAGGTTGAATTTTAGCCTTAAACTATGGTAAATAAAACCCTCGTTCCTTCATTCGAGTCCAATGTCAGGTCAAATATGTTAAAATAAACAGAGTAACACAAGTTGGGGTTTCCAGAGAGCTGCATCATTGTTTTGTACATAAGATACATTTAAACACCAGGAAGAATAATGCTTGTGGAAAAAATGTGACACAAAACACATAGTTACTGAGGTGCATTTCATCTACTGACAACCAGCTGGTCTCAGACTTCAAAATGTCGCATATTGCCCAAATCCTGCAAAACTTCCCAGTCTTACAGGGTGATTTTCAAATCGATTATGTTGGGTATTTCTTTAAGGGAAAATGAAATTTAGAGCAGTGATCTGAATTCTCACTTTCAAAACAAGTCTCCAACTCATTAAACATCACCTTCAAAACATGATGATGCAAACATGATTTACCTACTGTCTATTAAATTAAGGCATTTCATTACCAAACAATTTATCCTATGATCAACTATATTTTCTACCTTTCACCAATGCAGAAGGAACCATCAGACAGTTCTCAGCTCTTCAAATCACCGACCACAAAAGTTGTGCCAGACACAAATATTTGCATCATGAAAAGTAAACGTTGCCAAGATTCCAAACTCCAATGCATTTGAAAATTGGTTTGGATCAGGTATACTTTACCGAATTGGAAAGATACAAAATCATGTGTTCAAAATAAAACCTCTAAAACATAAAAACCGCAAATCATAACATGTGAGTGATTTTTTAACACTAGACAATCTCCCAATCTCTTCTTTCCCAATAAATTTTAGGGAGAAGCTGTGTCAACAACATTTTTTTCTCTTTTACATCAACATTTTTCCTTTAAGACATTCTGATGGAAAGTAAAAATCATATATCCATTGTGTGTGTTAGCTTGACACATTTTCCATCTCAATCCCAATCTACACTTTATCTAAAAACCCTTCAAATGCTTGCCATAACTCTTAGGAAAAGGATTCAGCTCCCCAGCATGCCTCAGGATCTGCCCTCTGCTGTCCTCTGCAGCCTACCGTCTTGCAAGCCCCTCTTCGGTCTCTGTGTTCAGCTTTGCTAGCTACCTTTCAGGTGATTTCTGGAACTCAGGCACCAAACCCCATGCTGAATCTTGGACTTTTCTCCCTCCGCTTTTCCTTTTGCCTAGAATGCAATTATCCCCTATATCACCCTTTCCAAGAAAAAAGGATGACTGAATATTTCATCATAACTGCAACTTCTCTTTCTTAAATATTGACCAGCAAACGCACACATGTTTATGACTTTAAATAATTCATCATTTTAAAGAGAGGTGTACTTAGAAACTATGGCAAGTTCCTTGCAGGATTTATAAAAATAACACTGAAAATGGAACAATAATTAGGATAGCTTAGTTTTATATGGAATTAGCGCAATAAACCAAATGACCGATATACAACCTTTCCACAAAATGCTTTTCAAGTCATATTTACAACCATTCACAAATAATATGTAACTAAATGGTGTCGACCACATGCAATGTCTTTTAAAACCTGCCTTTCGAGCTGAGTCAAAGTCACTTACACTTTTTTGATGAATCATTAGGGTGTGTGTGTTACAGTTACACTGTACAAGAAAATATATTTCAATATATTAGAATGGGAAAAATTAACTTACAAACTTCATGGTATTTATGGTGAACAGACTACACAAAGGAAGAGAGAACAGAGCCCAATCAGCCCAAACCCTAAAGAATCAGCCGCTGGTATTAACAAAAGCTGTCAACAATTTTAACCTCGATGTTTTTGCGCACATGTTATTTTCCATGTCTCTTGAGTTAGCAACAGTTTAATTACCTTCAAACACAATTTTCTGCATGTGCATTTTTTTTTTACCCTTAACAACCTACTCAACAGTAAACAATAGCCAAGTAAACATGAACCAACAAGAGAAATGCTAAGATTCCAGTGATGAGAAGACCCGATGGGCACTATTCCCTTCTGCAAATTAAGGAGGAGCTCATTATGGGTGGAGGAGAGTGAAGGAGGGATTTAGGTGTGAGAATCACAAAGCCCAACTCAGCATTTCTGTGCAAGAGCTAGGATTCCTAGCCAGCAAGGCTCCCCTATGAAGATTAATTATTGATTTTCTTATAAATCATCTAAGGTGATTTTTGTTTGTTTTTTTCCTCCCAAGATGATAAACGTCTGATTTTACTTCTGTTAATTGGTTTTCCCACTTCACTGAGGTTAAAAGAAGGCCTAGTAAAGCAGTTTCTTAGAGGAAAGGTTTTTCCAGCATGATAGGCAGGAGTGGCCACTATGCTTTCTGTTCCTTATGGGGGTACCAAGGTTGCCTGATAAGACCTCAGGCAACCTCCAGGAGGCACAGAGTAATTAGAAACACAAGAGTTTGACTAGTTAGGGAGAAAAAGCATAATGTAGACATATTTCTGCCTAATGGCGGCAGGTCTGAAGTCTGTGGTATTCCTAGTGGGAAGCAAACTCATCACAGAGACTGAAACCTTAAGCATCAGCTCTCAGAATCAAGATGGCCCCATCTTCAACTTTACCATGGAAGCAATATGGTGGCTTACCTTCCTGCCCCCTGTGTTGATGCGAAGAGGTGTCAGAAAGGGGTCAAAAATCATGTGACTGGTCTCTATGTTGACTGGTGACTGCCGTTTCCCCACCGAGCAAAGATTCCAAGCTGAGTTCACCAATCCCCAGAAAGAAGGAACTAGAAACCAAAAGAAATTGTAGAATTAGGCTGAGTGGCAGGTTGGGGAAACAACATAAACAAACAGAGCTAAGTATAAAAGTGGTAAAAATGGAAGTGAACCACTAGATGTTTCCACCCGTGGAGATCCTTCGGGGTTCCTACGGGATTTTCCTGGCCTGAATCTTGGTCCACTTCTCTAAGTCCTACCTTCATGATCTCTTGTCATCAGATTTCCTTGTTTGAGGCCCACTCATCCTGCAGTTTCTTTGTTGAGTACAGTCATCATTAACTCTTTAATGCTAACATCATTGTTCAGTCCACATCATCTTTGCAATACACCTGAGGTAGTCCAATATTTAGCAATTCCCTTGAGTTGATGCTCTGCTTTTCCTATCTGGCAAGAATCATGTGAAAATCAACCTTATCCTATCTAGAAGTTTTTCAAAGAAAGTGTCATTCAGTATACACAAAGTGTTTTTCTTTGGGTTGTCAAGACTAAACTGAGGGAGTGACTTGTTTTATGAGCCCGCCCCGGAGTCAATGCCAGACAACAGCTTAGCAACTTGACTCTTCATCTTTGTTTAGTTCAACACTGTGTCATTAACCTAATGGACCAGAAGACAAAGACCTGGTGTTCATTTGATAGACAGAAAAATGACATTGAGAGCTGAGCACAAATACCCAAAGGATACCATCCACTCATTTTCAGTGTCACATTAAGACATCTATTAGAATAAATGTCTATGGTAATTTCCAGTTTTATTTCTCTTTATTTAAGAACGTTTTCAGGGCAAGGGTGGGGAGCCAGCCTACTAATTTTATATGAGTAAAGATCAAAACTATACTTTCAGCCTTTCCCTGCCCCTCTCAGTACTTCCATTGAGTCTCTGGATCCATGGATCCTTCAAATTCCCCCGGGATAATAAGGCCAATCATTCATCCACCCATAAGACGTGCCGTGAACTCCTATTTTGCATCATGACCTGTATTAGGCTGAATCTCGAGGAAGGCAGATAAGCATAAGAACAACAAACACACTGGGGAGGACCACTAGTGTTAGGTCAAGTGTGATATTAGCCAACCCTGCCATGGTAGAGGGGAGTCAGGGAGTGACTCCTGGAGGAGATGAACCTATCAATCAAGTTAGCCTCCTTAAATGGACCTGTCCTCTCAAAACTCAGATTTAATTAAACTCAAATTGAATAAAGCCTTTAACTTAGACTAGCCATCATTCTGCCTATAGCATAGATGGAGAAAACAAGGCTAAAGATGAGTTTGGCAGACACTTGCCAAAGATACTCAAATTCTAGGACTCTCTTCTCGTTACAGGCAACCATAGCAGAGGTGGGAGGAAAACTAAGAACAAGTTCCTTGGCAAACACTTCAACATCAACATAAGATGGGCCTCATTTTGGGGAGAGAGATCCAAGATGGCCGATTAACAACAGCTCAGGATTGTAGCTCCCAGTGAAAGCGCAGAGAGCGAGTGGACGCCGCACTTTCAGACGAATTTCTGTGGCCCACAAACTGGGAGATTCCCAGCGGAGGAGCCACACGTGTCGCCAGCGCGACTCTTTTGGCCGGCGCAGCTGTTTTGCCGGCGCCCCAGCGCGGCGCAGCGCTTCTCAGTGCAGAGTATACGCTACTGGGTGCCCTTTGAGTCAGCTCGGCTGGTCCCACCCCCACAAGGAGAACAGCAATTGGAAGCGCTGAGGATCGAGAGTTTCACAGTAAGCACAGCTGAACCCGGGAAGACCAAGCTCTGTGGGGAAGGGGCGTCTGCCAAAGGAAAACTAAGAAACAGAAAAAACATCATCACCAACAAGCCGGACGTCCACTCAGACCCAATCTGAAAGTCGG
>CAUYNN010008697.1:0-41002 GCA_963574175.1 Chiropotes sagulatus
ACTGAGGCTAGAGGATCGCTTGAACCTAGGAGGTCAAGGCTGCAGTGAGCTGAGATCACACCACTGTACTTCAACCTGACAGAGTGAGATGCTGTCTCTAATAAACAAAATAAATTAACAATAGTGTTGCTTATTTAGAATTTAGTTTGTTAATAGGTAGGATTTTTTTTTTTTTTTAAGTTAAGAGAAGCTCAAATATGGCTTCTTCTGTTCTCCTACTTTGAAAGCCTCCCAGAAATCTTGTTCTTACGGTTGTCCTCAAATCAGGGAGCCATTTCCCAAAGATCCTTTGCTGGATATAAATATTTTAGGCCTCACAGAGGATGCTCCGTGTAGCTGTTTGAAAGGCTCTTTCAAGAGGATCAGATGCTCTTTCTTATGTTTTAGCTTTTGCTCTCTTTTCCTCCCGCTAACCTCTGCCCCTCAGCTCACGCCAAGAGCCTGGGAAGGAGAACGAAGTCACAAAAGGAAAATGTGCAGGAGTGGGGAGGGAGGGTCCGCACCCCTTTGCAGGGGGTACTTACTGGTTGGGGGAATTTAGCACTGATAAAAAGAGATCTGTGCTGGGAGGCTCCTGGCCCCAGCTGCTGGCTGGGCTGCCTCTCTCTCCACCTTCCCACAGCCTCCCTGACGCCCTGACCAGCTGCAGATGCTCAGCACAGTCAGGCTTTGTGGAACCAGAAGATTAGTGAGTCAAAGGACCAGAGAATTAGACCAAGTATGTTAATTGGATATGATTGTAGGCCTCAGTGGAGAGCTGCCAAGTGCCCTCTTTCCCTGCACCCTCCATTCCATCCTCACCAGGAGCCCAGAGCTCCCTGCTGTGAGTGCCGCCTTAGCCCAGCTCCTACAGCACACAATCCTGCACCAGGCCCTGTGTTTGCATCCACTGTCTCCTACTAACCCCACCTAGCATACCCACCCATCTCCATTCTGAATATAAGCTAAGTGGCTTGTCTACTTTACCCAGCTAGTGCGTGATGGAGCTGGGATCAAGATCAGGTCTGCCAGCCCTGCAGCCTGCACTCCGCTTTCTCCTGGGACAGGCCACCAACTTCACTGCCTTACCTGCTGGTGGTCATCGTCCTCTTAGCCCAGAGAGTTGCACTTGGAGATGGATGTAACTGAAAGCCTCTCAGAACTCTGTTCTTACAGCTGTCCTGGAAGAGCTGTGGCTGGCCCCACAGTGGAGATGACTGAGCGGCATGGGGCTGGGGGTGGGTGTGGCCCCACAGGAGACATTCGAGAACACCCAGAGACAATTTGGGTTGTCCCAACCTGGGAATGGGGAGTTGTTTCTGCAATCTAGTGGCTAAAGGTCAGGGATGTTGGTAAAAATCCTACAATACACAGGACACCTCTTAAACAAAGAATTAGTCAGCTGTAATGTCCATCTTGTTGAGGTTGAGAAACCCCTGCCCTACAAAATCTTGCCAGAACAAAGCACCTGCCAGTATCCAAAATTAGCCAAAAATGTGGTTAAAAGAGAGCAGGGACAGTTCTCACTATTTATTCATTCGTTTGACCTGTATTTACTGAGTAATAGGGGCCAGGCACTCTTATTACTGCTGGGCGTTTAATAATGAACCAGACAAGTCCATGCCTACCTGGGGCTGATGTTCTAAGAGGGGTTTGAGTGGAAGGCAGAAATAAAATGAATAAAAAGACACTGATAAGGGCCATTCAGAGCATTGCAATGGGGTGGTGTAAGAGAGGGGATGAGATGTCTGATTTCGACCTAGTGGTCAAAGTGGCCCCCCTGCAGAGGTGACATTTAAGCTGAGATCTGAACCATAGGAAGTAGCCAGTCACAGACCAAACAGGAGACAGGGCTTCCTAGGAAGAAGAGAGGGCTACTGCAAAAACTTCAAGATGGGGAGGAGCTTCATGTGTCTACGGAACAGACAAAGGGCCGAAGTAGGAAAGGAGGAAGGTAGAGAGGTGGATGGGAGAAGACAAGTTGGGCTTCTGCATGCCAGCCAGGGGTAAGGGGCTCAATTTCAATTCAATACAAGGGAACCAACTAGAGGATTTGGGATAGGACTCAAAGAATGTTCCCTGCTATAGGGAGAATTAATCATAGATGGCTTTAGGGGTTGATCTGTGCCTTCCCAAAAAAAGATAGCTTGAAGTTCTAGCCCCCACAGTACTTAAGAATGTGGCCTTGTTTGGAAATAGGGTGTTTACAGAGATGACCAAGTTATAACACTTTTATATGTAATAATGAATATATTATTATTCATAATATATGATTAATATAATACCTGAATAATAATATTCAGGTAAGCCCTTATCCAATACAACTGGTATTCTTATGAAAATGGGAAATTTGGACAGAGATAGACACAAGTAGAGGGAAAATGAGGTGAAGATAATGGCAGAAGCCAGGGTGATGCTCCTCTAAGCCTAAACACCCCAAAGATTGCCAGCAAACCCCAAGGCCAGGAGCAGGGCCTGGAACAGATTCTCCCTCACAGCCTCAGAAGGAATCCGCCCTGCTGATACCCTGACCTTGAACTTCCAGCCTCCAGCACTGAGACAATGACTGTCTGTGTTTTAGTCCACCCAGTTTGCGGTACTTCGTTTCGGCAGCCCTGGGAAACTAACACAGTGAGTCAGAACTGGAGCAGCCACGTCTATTTAGGTGGTTACCACGGTAAACCAAGTGGGAAGGGATGGTGGCTTGGACAATACGGGCACAGTGGGAGACAGAGATGAGCTGAGCTATGACATGTTTCAGAAACAGGACTCGCTTAGAGAGGGGTGGGGGCAGGACAGGAGCTAGGTAAACTCCTGTATTTGGCTGCAGCAAAGGAAAACTGGAAGAGAAAGTGGTCCAAGTAAGGGATAAGAGAAACACTGGAAATGAAGCAGTTGGTTAGGGCCAGTTCCATTTCAGTGCACCATTGATGCCTCCTCTGGTCCCGCCACCGCCCCCCCTCTGCCCCACAGCCATCAGCAGGCAGCTGGATTTAGTCGATGAACTGGAGATCCCAGGATTGGGCTGGAGGGATGGACTGAGGAGTTCCTTGTGATTTATTCTGTTGGCTCCTCCTTCCCACTTGGATGTTTTCACCACTAACCAGGGCACTGGTAGGGTGACAGAGTAAAATTGCTGCCACCAAGCAGGCCAGGCCAACCCAAAGATTGGCATGCATACCACTGAGCTCTTCCTGAAAATAGCCAGTGACTTCTTTTCCTTCTCTCCTCTTGTATATGTGCACACTGTTCTCTAGAACCAGGGTTCCTAACCCCTGGGCCATGGACCAGTACTGGCCCATGGCCTGTTAGGAACCAGGCCTCATAGCAGGAGGTGAGCAGCAGGCTAGAGAGTGTTCCCATCTGAGCTCCACCTCCTGTCAGATCAGCAGCTGTATTAGATTCTCATAGGAGCTTGAATCCTATTGTGAGTTGCACATAGGAGGGATCTAGGTTGTGCCTTCCATATGAGAATCTAATGCCAGCCGCATTTGTCCTTATCCTTCTCATGGCTCTGCTCCCCTCCAGCCCCTTCTCAATATTCCTGCTCTCCAGTTCATTACTGGACAGCAGAGCGCAGTGCTGGGCTTTTCTAGAGTGGCAGCCTTTTTCCACCAGGGACTGTGGAAGACAATTTTTTCCATGAACTGTTGGCTGGAGGAGGTGGGTGGGTTGAGTGGTGCTGAGACTGTGTCATGCCCACCCTAAACCTAAAGTTCAAATGGACTTCTCCCCAGAGAACATACCATCCTCCAGGGCCTTGGGAGACAAGGGAACACAGTGGCTTGCAGTTCCTGGAAATTTGCAAATGTTCCTGGAATTATGGAAATGCACCTGGCCTGTCTTGGAGAAGCAGCTCCCCTGACCTTGCAGCCACATCTGTCAATGACGGCGGCCAGGTCCTTGTGGCACCAATATCACTTCCACTGCACTGAAGCTCCCACGATCTGCCAGACTGCTTGCCCCCTCACGTGACTTTCTGTACATGAGAGGCAAGCTCCCTCCTCATGAGGACTAATTTCGTATAGTTAGTGACCTTTCAGAAAAGAAGTGCTCAGTCTTGTCTCTGTAACACGACACTTCCTGAACTCTCCAGGGAAATAGCTAGGTTTTATTCCTGCTTCAAATGGAAGCAGCCAAGGAGCAGCAATGGAAGCAGGAGAGAAAATGAACATTTTCTGACCATCCACTGTGCACAAAGCACTGTGCTCAGTGAAGCTATGTGCATTCCTTCATTGAAGTTTCACAGTAACCCTTCCATAGGGCCATTAATTGAGCTATTGAGAACTGAGATTCAGAAAGGTTGAATAACTTGCTCAGGTAACCTAAAGATAAGTGGTAGGGAGAGGGACCCAGCTCTGAGGTCACCTTAAATGCCTAGGGCCACAGGACTGCTGTCTGGATGGTTCTAAAGACAAGTGACATTGGCCTCACCTGCCAGCAAAGCCGTCTTGAAAACAGTGGCTGGTGAACAACTGTGCCCTCTTTTTTGGCACATGATTTATGATTTAATAGTCACATAAGGCTGGGCACAATGCCTAACACCTGTAATCCCAGCACTTTGGGAGGCCGAGGTGGGCAGATCACCTGAGGTCGGCAGTTCAAGAGCAGCCTAACCAACATGGAGAAACCCTGTCTCTACTAAAAATACAAAATTAGCCAAGCGTGGTGGCGCATGCCTGTGATCCCAGCTACTCAGGAGGCTGAGGTAGGAGAATTGCTTGAACCCAAGAGGTAGAGGTTGTGGTGAGCCTAGATCGTGCCATTGCACTCCAGCCTGGGCAACAAGAGTGAAATTCCATTTAAAAAAAAAAAAAAACAGTCATACAATAGTCATGGATGAGCCACTACATGGCACATGCCCACTCTCTGCCAGGGTGATGGTAGTGTTAGGATTTGTGTTGGGGCTGCCATGTCCTTGTGACATCATGCCCACCTGCTGCTCTGCTGGAACTACGCCACCATGCCCTCATCCTGCTTTGGCAATATCTAGATTGCAGGCCGTACAAAAACTTACATAACCAAACTTAGCCTTGCTGTTTTCCTCTGGCTGGTGAGGTTCTGTTTTCAGCAGAGTAGAGGATGGTCAGCAACACAGATTGTTGTTTAAACTGGCCAACTTTGTAATGTAATCTGAAGACAAATAGAGGATAAATTAATGTACTATCACAGACAAGGTAGAGAAAACTGTCTTGCATATGTGACTGAAATGTAGGCCACTGACCGGTGTCTTCCAGGTACAGTTTAGAAGTGTTTGTAAGTCACAATTAGTTCTGAGCCAATGCAAAGTTGGCAGTTTTCTCAGTGAATCTCATTGTGAGCTAAGTCTTTTTTATGTAACAAACACGTATTTCCAGATACTGTTCTAAGTGATTTACAAATATTAACTCAGTAGGCTTCATAATAAACCTAGAAGGTCAGTACTATAAGGTACAATAAGGAAACAGGGACAGAGAATCATCCAAGTTCAGCAGGGCCCAAAACACGTTCCACTCTGCTGCCTCTAAAATGAAAGAAGGCCAAGCATGGTGGCTCGTGCCTGTAATCCCAGCACTTTGGGAGGCCTAAGTGGGTGGATCACTTGAGGTCAGGAGTTTGAGACCAGCCTGGCCAACATGGTGAAACCCCATCTCTACCAAAAATTTTAAAAATTAGCCAGGTGTGGTGGTACATGCCTGTAGTCCCAGCTACTTGGGAGGCAAAAAAAATCCCTTGAACTTGGGAGGTGGAGGCTGCAGTAAACCAAGATAGTACCGCCGCTCTCCAGGCTGGGCAACAGAGAGAGACTCCATCTCAAAAATAAAATGAAAGAAGGAGGAGGGAGAAGGGGAAGGGGAAAGAAAGAGAGGAAGAGAAGGAGGAGGAGGGGAAAAAGGAGCAGAAGTATCTATTTCTTAAGTAAATTGCAGGGAATCATTCTGTAGAGTTCTTCATTATTTTCCCCTTTTAATAAATCATACTCATTTTTCTTCTCTCTCCTTCCACCTGTCTCTACGGCACTTCACTCCTTAGGCAGAAAAACTCTGCCTTCAGGGCTAATGGTCACCATGTCCTCTGCTTTGGCTCTGAAAAAATATGCTGTAGCCTATTAATAAACAAGTCTCCCCTTTTGGATTAAATTATTACTCATAGCATACAGAACACATAGACTTGCTTGAGCTTTGGCAAATAGTATCTTAAGATGTTCAAGTGACAAGATCATATCTGGTAGATGAAAACAATTAGATGCAACAAAAGGCTGCAGTAAATTACTGCATTAGAAGACAGACTTCTTTTTTATTTTGAGACCACTGACCAGTATCAAGCGTAGATGAAATGCAGTCCTTTAGAAGAAAGATAAGGTCTCAGAAAATTCCACCTTGAGGTTGGGTGTGGTGGCTCATGCCTGTAATCCTAGCACTTTGGGAGGCCAAGATGGGTGGATCATTTGAGGTCAGGAGTTCGAAACCAGCCTGGGCAACATAGTGAAACCCTGTTACACTAAAAATACAAAAAATTAGGGCTTGGTGGTGAACACCTATAATCCCAGCTACTTGGGAGGCTGAGGAAGGAGAATCGCTTGAACCCAGGAGGCAGAGGTGCAGTGAGCCGAGATCACACCACTGCACTCCAGCCTGGACGACAGAGTGAGACTGTCTTAAAAACAATAAAGAAAAATAAGAAAAAAAAATAAGAAAATTCTGCCTTGAATCTAATTAATGAATTAACATGTGATAGATGAAAGAAGAAAGGATCTTCTATATTAAGAATTGTTCTCTGAAGTTGTTAGCAGCCATTTGTCACATTGCCTCATATCTGAAATTTTGGATTATGCATTTTACCATTATTTGATACTTTTATGTCCTCCCCTCTGTAAGCATTCTCCCTCCCCTGCTTACCCAGCTTTAATCCCTCAATTTAGCAAATAAGTTACACTTTTATCAAAGCCCTCATTCCCAGTATCCATGTCCTGCTATACTCAAAGAAAATTTCCACACCCTAGCCTAGACCTACAGTCTGCCAACTTAGTCCCTGTATTCCAATTCCTGAAAGTCCTAAATTGCAGATTTGAGCCACAATAAGTTCATGGTCTTCAGGCTCTGCTACATCTGAGTGCTTTTTTCATTTCTTTTACTTATTCTTGGCTAGCTACAGTGTTGGTAGAATACTATCCCCCCAAAGATGTCTATATCCTAATCCTTGAAATCTGTGAGCATAGTCTCTTACATGGCAAAAGATATTTTGCAGCTGTGACAAAATTAAAAACCTGAAGATTGGAAGATTATCCTGAGTTATTCCATAGACTAGTGTAATTGCAAGCGTTCTTCTAAGAGGGAGGCAGGAGAAGGAGAGGCAATGGTGGAAGCAGGAGTCAGAGACAGAGACACTGGGAGATGCTACACTACTGATTTAGGAGATGAAGGCTGGAGCCGTGAGCCAACAAATGTGAGTGGCCTCTGGAAGCTGGAAAAGGTTAGAAAACAGATTGTCCCCTAGAAAACAGATTTTCTGACACCTTACCTTTCTTCTAAAGGAATGTTCTCAGAAGGGACAAAGCCCTGCTGACACCTTGATTTTAGCCAAGTAAGACCCATTTTGGACTTCTCATCTCCAGAATAAATTTGTGTTAAGCAAGCTGCTAAATTTCTTATAATTTGTCATAGTAGCAGTGAGCAACCAATACAGTTACTCATCCCATTTCCCCAGGAAACACACTAACATAGTGCTTCTCTCCTCACCAGTTCCAGCACCTCATGCACTTCTTGGATTATCCCACCTACTATTTCACACACACACACACACACACACACACACGCAAATAAACCAGATATTCATCAGTTTGTCACAGATCCAGCCCCTACCTTTGCCACTTATGCACACAAACATCTCTGTTCCTTACCTTGATTTTCATAAAGAACCACTATTTGGTTTCATTGATTTTTCCCTATAATTTCTGTTTTTGATTTTATTATTTCTGCTCCTTACTAACTCTTTTCATCTTTTTGCTTTAGAATTCATTTCCTTTTAATTTCTGAAATTTCTTAAAGCAAAATCATAGATGATTGGTTTGAGACCTTTCTTCTTTTCGACTATAAGCACTTTAGTGCTATTAATTTTCCTCTAAGTACTGCTTTAGCTGTATCCCACAAAATTTGATATGTTGTGCATTCATTTTCATTTAATTCAAAATATTTCTAAGATTCCCTGTGATTTCCTTTTTGGCCATGGTTATTTAAATGCTTCTTGTTTAATATCAGATATTTCAGGTTTTTTCAGATAATTTCTGTTATTAATTTCTAGTTTAATTCCATTGGGATAAGAGAAACTCTTCCTTTCCATACTGTTTTGTGTCTCTCTGCCAGTAAATGTGTTCATGCTTCACTCATTCTTAAAAGGACAATCATTCTATGATCCTACTTTACCATAGCTACCATTCCCTAACCTCTACTTCCTCCACTACTTCTTCTTTCTTCCTCTTCCTCTTTCTTCCCTTCTTCTTCTTCCTCCTCTTTTTCTCCTCCTTCTTCCTCTTCTTCTTTCTTCTTTCTTCTGTCTTGAAGAGTCTCATTCTGTCACCCAGGCTGGAGTGAAGTGGCACAATCATAGCTAACTGAGGCCTTGAACTCTTGTGTTCTAGTGATACTTTCACCTCACCCTCCCAAGTAGCTGGAATACAGGCACCAGCCACCATGCCTAGCTCCTCCTTCTTAAGATTCTCAGAGGAATCGTTTACGGTTGCTGCCTCCCCTTTCTTCCTCCCCACTTATTTCTGAACCATACTGTGCTCCTTTGGTTTTTTCCTACTTTCCCGCCAGGATCTCTGGTCTTGGGTTGGTTCCATAAACACCTATAGCCTCCTAAGAATTGTTATTTTTGTTTAAAAATAGCCAGAGTCCATATATTTGCTTCTAACCAAGAATTCTGACTGAGGTAGGTTACAAACACCAAAATCCTCTCTCAATTTCACCATCTCATCACCATAGCAACCACATCCTTTGATACATAGCAGCAGATGCAGAGACATGATGTTAAACAGGCAAGTGAGAAGAGTAATTCAAGGAGGAGGAGGAGGAGGAGGTCATCCATTGGGTCACATTTTGGTGAGAGGTCGAGTAAGAGGAGGGCTAAAAATGGCCATTTTGTTTGGTAATGTGGGAGCCAACAGTAGGATAGCTATAAAAGTCATCATACAAATGGGGATCATTTTGAGAGGGAAAGGAATCACAATTAATTAAACCAGAGCCACAGACCATAAGCCAAAATGGTGACAGGCAAGCTGAGACATGCAGTCTTTTGTTTTCTACGAAACACTTAATGCCGTTCCAAGATGGTTTCAGTGAAGCAGTGAGCTTGTGTGGACCAAGGGGAGAATGCAAAGTAAAAAAAGAGACAACACTTTTGAGGAGTGAGAGAATAAATGTGAGCAGAGAACTGGGACAGAACCTGAGCGAGGAATGTAAGATTTAGAAGTTTTATATATTCTGGCCATGTGCTGTGGCTCACACCTGTAATCCTAGCACTTTGGGAGGTCAAGGTAGGCAGATTTCTTAGGTCAGAAGTTCGAGACCAGCCTGACCAACATGGTGAAACCCCATCTCTACAAAAATACAAAAATTACCCGAGTGTGATGGCACATGCCTGTAATCCCAGCTATTCAGGAGGCTGAGGCTAGAGAATTGCTTGAACTGGAAGGTGGAGGTTGCAGTGAGCCAAGATGCACCACAGCACTCCAGCCTGGGCAACAGAGCAAGACCCTGTCTCTGAAAAAATAAAATTAAATTAAAAAATAAAAGTTTTGTACCTGCTTTTTAAGATAGGAGATATAGCATCCTATATCTTTTTGATGAGAATAATCCAATAGGCAGGGATAATGGCAGGAAGAATTTCCTGAGAAGTGGAGATGGAGGGATGCAGTGGAGAGAGGAACTGGCGACAGGCAGGAGCAGGAACACCTTGTGCACTTGCAGGAGAGATGTGCCTGTAGGGGGTCCAATGTTGTCTCCTATACAGATGTATTGAAGTCTTAAACCCTAGTACCTGTGAATGTGACCTTATTTGGAAACAGGGCCTTTGCAGATATATTAAGATGAGATCATACTCAATAAGGGTGGGCCTTAATCCAAGATGACAAGTGTTTTTATGAGGCCATGTGAAGACACAGAGACCCAAGGAGGGGAAGGCCTCGTGACAACAGAGGCAGAAGTCGGGTTACTGCCTCTACAAACCGAGGGTGTCGGGGATGCAGGCAACAGCAGATGCACAAGCAGAGCCTCTCCCAGGGCCTTCCGAGAAAGCACAGCCCTGCTTATAGGATGATTTTGGGTTTCCAGCCTCTGGAACCATGAGAAGATACATTTCTGTTGTTAAAAGCCACCCAATTTGTGGTAGTTTATTATGGCAGGACTGGGAAACTCAGACAGCATTAACAGCAAGGCTGGGATAGATGCTGAGAGACCTAGGAATGCCAAGAGGCTGCTTCCCTGTGTGAAACAAGATCAAATGTCTGCACCTGCTACCTGTCACCCAGGGGAAACTGAAGCCAAAGTATTCCCAGATGGAGAAGATCGGCGCCCTGTTTAACATATCAACAAAGAAAAAGTGACAAAGGGTAGCAAGAGTGTCTCATGCGTGCAAAAGACCGTCACAGGTGAGCTAGGTTGGACCAACACTCTCCTTGCTCCCCAGAAAAGCAAGCAGCCCAGGAAAGCACAGCAATTATGCCGACAATCAACCTCAACACTGACCGAAGATTGGTATGCATACCACTGAGCTCTTCCTGAAAGTAGCAGGTGACTTCTTTTCCTTCTCTCCTCTTGTATATGTGCACACTGTTCTCTAGAACCAGGGTTCCCAACCCCTGGGCCACGGACTAGTACTGGCCCCTGGCCTGTTAGGAACCAGGCCTCATAGCAGGAGGTGAGCAGCAGGCTAGAGAGCATTCCCGCCTGAGCGCCACCTCCTGTCAGATCAGCAGCTGTATTAGATTCTCATAGGAGCCTGAATCCTATTGTGAGTTGCACATAGGAGGGATCTAGGTTGTGCCTTCCATATGAGAATCTAATGCCCTCCACCGTACTCAATCCACCCCATCTCACCCTCAACACTGACCACCTGTTTTCTCAGGAAATTCCCCCATTCCTGATCCCTTACAGCTATTCTCTGCACGTTCTCCTCTCCCTCCCCCAACCCCCCACCACATTTCCCCTACACTCTGCTCTTGGCCCACGTGGCACCACTACCCCTGAGCCATCCCACAGCTGTCACGGTTTTAATCCTTACAATGTTGGCCTCTGATAAGAGCTTATTGGCAACAGGAGGGAGGCTCAGAGTGGCCTGCCTTCTACTTTCCCCCCAGTAAGAAGAGCTTCTTGGCATCAGTTGCACTCCAACTCTCTGCTTCCGCAAGGCTGGGCCAACGAAAGAAATTTCCTCCAATGCACCTTTTCCGAGTAAATTTCTTGAGAATGTTCTGCAGCAGACCTAAGTGAGAAAACCAGGGAAGCAAAGACAGACTCTACCTACCACGTAGCGAAAGGAAGTCCACGGTGGCAAAGAGAAACAGGTCCAGCTTGGAGCCAAAGTTAATGGGCTACGAGAAGCCTCGGCTGCAGCTGGAAGCAGAGGTGTCTTCATAGAGAAAACGGTGGTTCCGTGTCCAAGTGGTGACACCAAAGTGGAGCTGGAGACACCCGTCCTAAGGTGCTGTGCGGGGCAGGGCTCTAGGGGAGGAGGAGGAGCTGAAGCAGGAAGCTCAATGAGGAGGAGACCCAAGGAAGGGAAGTGGGACACCATTAGGGTGGCATCTTGGTCAGTTCAACCTGCTATAACTAAATTCCATAGACTGGGCAGCTTACAAACAACAGAAATGTATTTCTTACAGCTCTGTAGGCTAGGATTCCAAGATCAAGGTGCTGGCAGATTCATTGTCTGCCCAGGGCCCGTTCCTGCTCACAGACGGCAACTTCTCACTGTGTCCTGACGTGGTGGAAGGGGAAAGGGGTCTCCATTGGGCCTCTTTTATGTTATTAATTTAGTTAGTTATTTTTGAGACAGAATCTTGCTCTATTGCTCAGGCTGGAGTCCAGTGGCTAAGTCTTGGCTCACTGCAACCTCTCCCTCCCAGGTTCAAATGATTCTCCTGCCTCAGCCTCCCAAGTAGCTGGGATTACAGGGGCATGCCACCATGCCCGGCTAATTTTTTGTATTTTAGTAGAGACGGAATTTCAACATGTTGCCCAGGCTCATTGCAAACTCCTGAGCTCAGGCAATCTGCCCACCTCAGCTTCTCAAAGTGCCGAGATTACAGGCATGAGCCACTGCGCCCAGCCTGGGCCTCTTTATTTAAGGGCACTAATTCCATTCACGAGGCCTCCACCCTTATGACCTAATCACTTCCCAAAGGTCCCACCTGCCAATACCCACACATTGTGGTTATGTTTCAACATATCCATGCAGGGTGGGAAGTGGGACATTCAGTACAGCAAGTGGGCAGATGAAGATGTCTGGGGAGACTTTAGACTGGAAGGCCACAGACCGTGGCTGGGGTTTGTAAACCCCCAAGCACTTGTTTCCCGGGATGGATGAAGCCCATTCAAAGATGAAGTCTACCTTGCAATGCTCCTCAGCCAGGCAGGCTCTGGATTGACCATCACATGGTGCACTGTGGCTTCTGCCTCTGAGCCCCTGCAACCCTCTGTCAGCTCTGTGCACAAAGCCAGGGGTCCTTTACCAAAGCAGTGGATGCCAGCCAGTGAGGCGTCACCCATGCAGGTGTTGGGTTTTCAATAAGATCATCACCATGCCCTCCACACACCCAAAGAACACACTTTCCTAGGTCTTACTGAAGTTCTCTGATAATCCAATGAAGCTTCTAGCACAAGAAATGGAGCTGGGCTCTCAGGAGGCTCACTTTCTCCTGCTGGCCCAGCCTGAAGAGCGGGTCTGTACGGGGACTCACTGCATTCCTTGTAAAGCAGTTCAGAGCTCAAAACTCTATGGGCCTGCATTTTATTACTGCTGTAACCTTTGGCAAGTTACTTAAGATGGAGTTATTTAAGTCCCCTGCACCTCAGCTTCCTCATTTGTAAAATGGGTTACTGATACAGTTATGAGGATTAAATAAGTTTATATATATATATAAAAAACATGACAGGACCTGTCATGGTAAGTACCATACAATTGTTAGCTATTAGTATGACTTCTATTATTGTTGTTATTGGTGCTTTATATGGCCAAAGAGTTACCACACCTCTCGTCTGATTTGCGGCAGTTACAACACAGGGCTCCTGGCTTCTTTGTCCTCAATAATGTCAACCCTTCATTTTTGGGAAAGTGTCACAGACACTGAGACTCTGACATTCCTGCATCTCTATGGGGACCAGATGCTCTTTTTGCCATTCTATGGTAATATCTGAACATTACTGTTAGCACTGAGACTCTGACATTCCTGCGTCTCTCTGGGGGCTAAATGCTCTTTTTGCCGTTCTGTGATGATGTCTGAACACTCCCGTCTGCACGCTGCAGGAAGCCCCTTTTATCCCTCTCCTCACCCCGTCTCGACTCCTGTACGATTATTTTTAAAATGTGAACTGCAAAACTACGTGCAACAATATGGATGAGTTTCTCAGACATGATGATAAATGAGAGAAGACAGACAGATGACTGCAAACATTGTGAATCCATTTATAGAAAGCGCAAAAACAGGCAAAACTAATTTGTGCTGTTCATGGCTAGGATGGTGATTACACTTGGTAGGGATAGGGGAGTGACTAGATTCTATCCTGAGGAAGGCTTTCTGGTGGCTGGAAATGTTTTATTTCTTGATCTCAGCCTTGAGAACATGAAATTATTCAATCGGTAAAAAATTCATTGTGCAGTACCTTCATTATAGGAGTACTCTTCTGCAGGTACATTGTATTGCAATAATTTTTTAGAATGAAAATGACATTTGCATTAGTTTTCAACCTTGAAGCATTAGTCTACTTCACCTAGAAATCTGGGTTAGAAGATCTGGCAATATCAAACCCACAACCACACCAGGCAACGATGGGTGAGAGCTGAGTAGCCTGGACACCCATCCCCACCCCACCCCCACCCCCACCATCCGTTCCACCCACTGCCCATCCCTACTGCTTCCCTGATGCTGAGGCTGGGGCTGGTGCCTGCCATCTGCCCTCACACACACTTGATGGTGCTCTTACTCCCCACCCTATTCCTGCAGGCATCTGAGTTTTCAATCCCATGAAAGCAACATTCCAGTGAATTCTGACCGGCCAGCCAGTCCTGGGGCTTGGCCAGCACTTTGTAAGAGAAGTTCAGAACCCTTTCTTTGCTCACAGCTGACCCTCTGGACCCTTTTTTTCTGCCTTAGTTCACTTCTACATCCCTCCCCTACCTGCCCCAGTCCTCACTCCCCCAGGCTCCTGTCCTTCTGTGCCATCTGAACCCCATGTTTGACGTCACACCCAGGGTCTCATGGGGCTCCCCTTCAGACTGCAAGGATAGTCACCCCCTGGATTCTATCTGGCCCCAGCTTCTCTGTGCAGGACCCCAACCGTCTACTCTGATGCCCCAGACCCCTTCCCCGGGATGAGTCATGGACCAGCAATCAGGCCATGCTCAAGATTCCCGCGCCAGACGTGACCTAGCTCCGTGTATTACTTTTCAGGCTCATGTCTCACAGGCTTTTAAAATCTCATAGTACATTTGTCCTGCTCCCAAGGTGGCCTTAGGGCCAAGCTGGAGTCAAATGGGAGAAGGATTCCATGACTCCCAAGCCCCCAGCTTTTGTCTTTTTAAGTGACCTGATTCAAGCTGTCAGCCCTGTCACATTTTCTCCTACTCACAGACGTTTTTGTCTAAACTAATTATTTCATGATATCGCTCTTCTATGGGCAAATCAGCTTTCCAATGGATCCTTGTTGCTTATAAAGTGCCTCATTAGCTATCACCGAAGCTCAGCTATCCATTCCAACAGCCATGAAAGCAGCCATTCTGTGTGTGAGTGACACAGGAATGTGCAGGGCTCTACTGGGGTCACCCCCATCAGGGATGCCCAGAAAGGCAGGTGCAGCATGCAGGCAGGTGAGCAATTCGGACCTCTGTGCTTTGTAGTTCCCCCAGCCTGTTGTCATTTCAGCATCTTAAGTGAACTTCTGGCAGTGGTCAGATTACTGGATTCTGTGGGTGACATGCTGTGAAGCACAGCATCCCTGCTCAAAGCTGATGAGAGCGAGCCGGCATTGCTCAGGTGCCCAGGCTTGAAGAGCGTCTACCAACACAGAGCCAACACTGTGTTCTCCAGCGTGCAGGGCGCTGAGGGTGATCTGAGGGGTCCTGGGGAAGCCCTTGTCCTCCCTCTCATCATCCCCCAGCACAGAACATCAGAGCCAGTCATGAAAGAGTGTGGCAGGCTGTGGGTGCCTGGGTGTGGAGACTGCAGTACAGGCTCCGGGGTGTGGGTGCCATTGCCACCAGGCCAAGGAGAGAGAAATGAGAGGAGGGGTCTGGGAGGTGAGAAGAGGCAGGAAGGGGGAAAGGGAAAAAGGATGAAAAAAGAAAATCCAGCATGTCCTTTTTCATATTTGTAAAATAATGCATCCTTTGAGTAGCTCATCCGCGTGTTGATTTGCTTCATAGTTCTGTGGGTTCCCCAACCCACTGCAGCCATTCCTTAATCCAGCCAGGGTCTGTGTTTCAATTAACTCCAAGCACAGCTTCATATTCCATTCTGCCCTGGCCTTAATGTGACTGAGAATAAGCCTACTGAGGTGTGAAGAAGATTAAATGAAGAAACGGGACATAAAGTTGGACTGTAATAAGAAGGAAAGATCCACCAAAGACTCAAAATGCTAATTACTCATCCGACAGATCTGCAGAGGGAGGCATGTGGCCTTCCTGCTTCCTTTGAAGATCATCTCCCTTCTGATCCTTCTGTTTATTCAGATAATATCTTGTAACAAAGAAGAGAGTATAGAATATTAAGAACATAATCCTAGGGTGGGGTAATCCTATAGGAGTTGGACTAGAGAGGAGTCCAACTTTCCAACAAGGTCAGACACTGCATGAGAGGCACCCTGTCTCTCTCCCCAGCTGACCTGGCCCCATGTAGGGGGATGTGATTCCGAGAGGCCGAGCTCCAGCCTTGCAGAATCTCTTTCTTCATGCCAACAGCTTGCCCTTTTCTCCAAGACTGCCCCAAGAAGGGAGTGTGTGTATGATTTTCAGGTGTCTGCTCTCAGCTGATAAGAAGTAGCCTTATTCTGATTGTCCATCTTACTGTCAAGAGCATAGAGGGTTTGATTGACACCATAACCTGAATCCCCAAGACTTCACCAGCCTGATGGCAGAAATGCTAACAAATCAACCCTTGGTGCCATGGTGACAAGGGCCTCCCCTCTCATGCCAACTCTCTGGCCCAGGATCTGAAACCCTTCTCCAACTTCCTCCACTCATTTCTGGAGCCCCTGGGAGGTCTCACCCGTTGCCAGGATGATGCTTTCATTCCAGGGGTCCTGCTGGCATCTGGCCCCTCTCTCTGTCCTCACTGCTGGTCTCCTGTGTGAGAATGCTGACCCCAGCCAGCGTCCACCCTCCTGGGCACTCTCAAGATTCCTGCACGATGTGTTCCCCTTGGGATCACACTGCCAGGACTCAAGGGTTCCTCAAGGGAGTGGGGAGGTGTCAGGGTCCTGGTGGCCTCAAGCACACTCCACCACATGTCTTCTGCCACCACAATCTGAGGCTTTGGGAAACAGTCCCTGTGGCTTAAGACCCCTCGGTCAAAGCTGATATCTGTATTTACTTGGTGCATGCGTAGACTTTTTCAGGAGGGATGCACTGGAAAAGAGCCACAGGGATTGTTGAGGGAGAAACTAGGACACGGAGGGCGATCGGGAGGGTATTCAGTTCCCAGGGGTGGATTTCCTGTGAGGACTTAGGCTTAGGCCCCTCAGAGCACAGCCCCTTTTGAGGCCATGGGTTGGGTGATTGGTGTCCAGGCCATGTGCTCATACAAACACCTGTTTTGTCAGATTTCCCAAAGACACTTGTGTTCTTTTTCTCAAAGAAGACACCTCAAGTCATATACACTTCTGGACCTGCACAACTTAGAACTGCCCTGCTTTTCACAAATACCCTTCTGGGTATCTTAATCTTTTACCATGTGCAGATAATACAGTTTTACTTTGTTTTAATTGCTCTGTTACAACCCGGAATGAGCAGGAAAGGACAGAAGAAAGGGAAGAGAATTCACATGTGGTTCAGCTGCTAGATTATGAAGAAGAAATACCAGAGTTTGCCAGTCACAGTGGCTCCCGCCTGTCATCCCAGCACTGTGGGAGGCTGAGGAGGGCAGATCACCTGAGGCCAGGAGTTCAGGACCAGCCTGGCCAACATAGTGAAACGCCATCTCTACTGAAATACAAAAAGTAGCCAGGCGTGATGGTGGGTGCCTGTAATTCCAGCTACTCAGGAGGCTGAGGCAGGAGAATTGCTTGAACCCCGGAGGTGGAGGTTGCGGTGAGCCAAGATTGTGCCACTGCACTCCAGCCTAGGCCATAAAGCAAGACTCAGGCTCAAAAATGAATGAAGGAATGAATGAATGGAATGAAAAAAGAAATACCAGAGATTAAAAAGGGGACATTCATTTTCCAGATCAGAAACTAAAATGAGATGGCCTACCTAAATCTCTCTTTAGTAGCATCTGGCATAGAAAGAAAACAGGCTGCTTTTCTGGGTGGCACTACATCAAGTTACACAAGAAAACGGAAATTAAAAACTGACAGTCCAGGGAGTCTTTCCTGACGTCCTTTAGCTGGTGTTCCATGTCTTGTGGGGAGCTCTGGCCCACAAATATGGAACCACAGGATGCTGACATGCAAAGCAAGCCGCCTGGAAAATGACTCAGACGCTCCCGCTGGCTGAGCACAGCCCACAGACACTGCAGTGCAGGCCCCAGGGTGTGGGACAATCGAAAGCCCAGCAGACGTCTGGGGGCATTAAAAGGAACATAATTAGCCCCATCAATTTTCCTTTTACCAAGCCTTTCAAAAGAGGTTTTCCCAAAAAGAGCAGTCGAGCTTTTCCATAAAAATGCTTCTTTGCAATTTTCATGCAAGTCAGGGTAGGCAGGCTGGCCCTTAGGGATGTCCAGTTTTTCTCAAGCAGTGAAAACAATATTAGACTTGTGTTCTAGTCCCAGCTGCACTGCTGACCCACTAAATGGGTGGCTTTGGGCTTCCCACTTAACCCCTTAGTCTTAGTTTCCTCCTCACTAAAAGGGAAGAATAACTTTTTTTTTTTTTTGAGAAGCTCAAATGAAATAATGTCACTGAGAAAACTGCTAAAAGCAGAGTGCCATAAAAACACAGTCATTTAATATTAAACTCTTTTTGTTTTGATGAGCTAATGGTGGTTGTAATTTAACCCAGAATTACCAGGGAGCTGAGAGCAAAGTTCTCTAGATAAATTCTCTCTCTCTGGGGAGATCATAATTCTCTTGTAAAGTCAGCACCTCTTGTGATATTGCCTCATTTCTGTGCTTGCATCCACTCATCTTCTTTGTCTTCCAAACCCTTTGATTTGATTCAGGTGAGCCTTACATGGCCCGTGTTTCCCCTCTTTCTTCTGTCTCCTCTTTTTGGGAAAACTGCTTTTGAAAGGCTTGGTATTTCTTTCTTTCTTCATTCATTCATTCGTATTTGAATACATGCATATTTGAAATATTCAGGGAAGAGAAATAAAAAGGTACTAATGAAACCTAGCTGTGTAATCAATCTCTCCCTCTTTTAAGTTCCCAGAGCCTGCAGTGCCTGGCCCCAGGTTGGCACTGTTTCACTCTGTTGTCACTCACATTTACACGGCTGTTTTCTCCCAGGCTGAGCCACTCCAGCTGAGAGCAATGTCTGACTTGTGGCCTACCGAATGGTGGAGGCTCAATCAGTCTTTGCTGAGCGAATCCATGGTTCCAGCAAGTATGAAAAATTACATGGGCTCTTATGCTTTGTGTAACAGGTGAAAACCCCAAACAGGGAAAGAAAGACTCATTTAGTCTTTATTTTGGAGAAATATTTCCCTTCTAGTCTTCCTTCTTGGGGAACTTGAATTGTGATTGCTTCTTGCCCTTATGGCCACCTGGTTTGAACCCCTCACCATTCTCTGAAGACCTGGGTTCAAATCCCAGCTCAGTCCCTACCTAGCCTTCTGGGCCAATTAATTTCCCTAAGTGTTCATTTTCTCAACTAAACTAGAGATAATGGAGGCTGCTTTCAAGGTTGCTAAGGGAACTCATTGTGACACTGTGTGCTTAGCTCAAGGGTGCTTGGTAAATGGTCAATAAAATATAGATATCCTCGTTGATTAATGCTCCCCCAAAAAAGTCCTTTTAACACAAAATTTTGCCAAGATAGCAGACAGAATTGGTATGGCATGAAGGGTATATATTAAACATCTCCTTAATTATAATATCCATAAAAAATTATACTCCTTTATTTTTCTTTCTTTCTTTTCTTTTTTGGACAGGGTCTCCCTCTGTCACCTAGGCTGGAATGCAATGTCATGATGTTGGCTCACTGCAAACTCAACCTCCCAGACTCAAGCAATCCTACCACCTCAGCCTCTGGAGTAGCTGAGACTACAGGTGCACTACCATACCTGGCTAATTTTTGTACTTTTTGCAGAGACAGGGTCTCACTATGGTGCCCAGACTTGTCTCAAACACCTGAACTCAAGCGATCCGACTGTCTCAGCCTCCAAAAGGGCTGAGGTTATAGGTGTGCACCATGGCGCCCAGCCAAATGAGAAATCCTCCTGCTCTGTTTCTTTTCCTAGTTCTTCCTCCAGGTTGTATTAAGTCATGATATTCTTCTGTGACCCTGCCTAGCTTGCTCTCACGCTGTCAGTGAGTCTCTCTCTCTCTCTCTTTCTCTTTTTTAGCTGCATGTAGTTCACAATTAAGTATAGCCCCTAAGTCTTCATCACATACATTCCTATAGCTCTGGATTCCTCAGCCCCTAAAGGCTGCTACGTAGATCCATGCAACATGGGAACTAAAGAAACTCATTCTTCTCTCATGAGGGGGTAGTAGGAGGTGAGCTCTGGCACGGAACAGAAGTACTGAGATGGACTGCCCATTTGTGTTTTTATTTGTTTGTTTTAATGGGAAGAGAATGTCCAGGTAAAATGCTGGGTTTCTTAACGATGCTTTGATCAAGCACTCCCCATGGCAACAGCAGCCTGAGGTTTTTCTTTTAAAAGAGGAGTTAACATGTATTTTAAAACTGTATTGCACTGCTGACCAGACACGGATTAAAAAAGCAAATAGAGCTCAGTGTTAAGTGGAATTTGGGCTAAATCCCTAAGTCTTCATGCCTTGGTGTTTGCTGTTTACACACTGACTTACTATTTGCACAGTTCTCTGCTATGCACTTGTAGACTCCAATCCATGCCGTACCATGTGCATTTCTAAGACATAGGATTCTGCTCCCATATGCTTTCTGAAACATCTCTTTTTTTGAGATGGAGTCTTATTCTGTCACCAGGCAGGAGCACATGGCACCATCTTGGCTCACTGCAACCTCCGCCTCCTGGGTTCAAGCGATTTCCCTGCCTCAGCCTCCCAAGTAGCTGGGACTACAGGCATGCCCCACCATGCCAGGCTAATTTTTTGTATTTTAGTAAAGACAAGGTTTCACCATGCTGTCCAGGATGGTCTCGCTCTCCTGACCTTGTGATCTGCCCACCTCGGCTTCCCAAAGTGCTGGGATTACAGGCGTGAGCCACCGCACCCGGCCAATATCTCATCTTTTTTAATACAAAACTAAAATCTAGATATAGTCACCATATGTGAAGGTTACCTGTGTCCACAGACATAGATTTATTTACCTATTATCAATATTAATGAAAACTATCCAGCAAAACCTCAGGTCTAAAATAGTCTCTTTTTGTTAAAGGGGAGATAATAACCAATGCAAAAAGCTTGTGTTTATAACCCATGATTTCAGTGAAGGTTCTAATGTCAGCTTCTACTGAAGGGTTCAAATCAAAAGACAGACCAAGAGCTTGAATTTGCCCCATAATCAGAATGCCAGCGGCCCTGAGCCGCTATTAACACTGGCCTGGAAGGCACCTGCTCAGATGGTCCCTCCAGCTCACTGGTTTTACATAGAGTCACCAGGCTACAGCCCCATGAGTCTCCAACGCAATCCTAGAGAAAAAGAATCTTCCTCCCTATTAACAGCCCTGGCTGTAATTTACAGCCCTGTTTTGTATGCTGCCATTTCCAACACTGCTATAAATTCTGCCACTAGTCTTAGGCTCAGAAAAGTCTTTTTACAAGTTGCCACCACTGCACAAATGTCCGTGGAGCCTGCTTTTAATAAACAAAGAGTGACTGGCAGAGGACCAAGGAAGATAAATGGTCAACAGGGCAAAATTCATCTTGGTTGCGTCTCCCTCTTCTATCTGAATGCTCCTCCTAACTCCTACTACACTAACCAGAATTTTTAGTTTGCCTTAATTCACTCTGTCCATAAAGAAAATATTAAATATGTTCATCTATACAAAAATGTGAGACGTAGGCCAGGTGTGGTGGCTCATGCTCATAATCCCAGCACTTTGTGGGGCCAAGGCGGGGGATAGTTTGTGCCCAGGAGTTTGAGACCAGCGTGAGCAGCATAGTGAGACCTCTCATCTCTAATAATAAATAATAAAAAACAAAATTAGCCAGGTGTGGTGGTATGTGCCTGTAGTCTCAGCTACTCGGGAGGCTGAGGTGGGAGGAGTGCCAGAGCCTAGGATGTTGAGGCTGTAGGGAGCCAAGATCTTGCCACTGCACTCAAGTTTGGGCAACAGAGTGAGACGATCTAAAAAAAAAAAAAAAGAAAGAAAGAAAGAAAGAAAGAAAGAAAGAAAGAAAGAAAGAAAGAAAAGGAAAGAAAGAAAGAAAGAAAGAAGAAAGAAAGAAAGAAAGAAAGAAAGAAAGAAAGAAAGAAAGAAAGAAAGAAAGAAAAGAAGCAAATACAAACACGTATGCAGGTTGGTTAAGGAAAAAAGCAAGATTAGAAATCCCACAGTGAAGCTAACAGTAATATTAGCATACAGATTGCAATAGACCATCAGTGTCCCATAATTAAAATGCCTATGATTCCTCTGAAATTCCTATTGGCATTACTGTCTTAAATGACTAAAATTTTGAACAAAGACAGGAGCCAAGTTTGCCAACCCAACTTCAGATTACGCCATCAGAGCTCAGACAACCCCATGTCAGCCCAACAGTGGCCTTCAGCTGTAGTGAAGGAGAAAGAAAAGTATAACGATGAATAGGGTGTGGCCCCCGGGTAAGAGAAGGCAGAGAGTTAACGTTCTCATCACTGAACCCAAAGGGGTCCAGCTGAGGACCACTAAGCAAAGTGAAGTAAGCCAAATCTCCAAGTCTTCCCCTCCCCTCTTCCCCAGCCACTGCGCTGATTTATAAATATTGAGACTTGCATTGTCTACCAGTCTTTCTTGAGTCACACTAAGATTATTTTGCAGGGTTTGAAAACCTCTTCCCAGTACTTTAGGTTTTTTGCGGATTAATCCCTGGCAAGGAACTAACTGTGCTGCATAAGCCCCATCTCTGCTAAATTTGCCCGTCTATTTAGAGGTAACACTCTAAAGACTGGCTTTTGGACTTCCGTTGTGAGACTCAGACAAATCTTCAGATCTTACTCAAAACTCTCCTCACTAGCTTTGTGGGGGATTCATGTTTCCACCAAACAAACTTCAGATAAACAGTGTGGGGACTATTTTAGGGAAGGCCAGGGGCTATTAAAATTACATTTATAATGGTTTTTATGGGCTGTATAAAATATACTGTTTCATTTTCAGGACAGAAATGGAAATGTATGCTATTTACCAGCAAAGGAGAATGGAAAAAATTAATCCTAAGGGACTAGCAGGCCTAGGGATACCATTCCTCTATGGCTCCGGTGTCCCAGCTGGTCCCACTGCCTACCATGGCAGGAACATGCTCCCTGCCAGTGACCTGCATTTTCACAGAAGCACCCTCAGAAACCTTCAGGGAAACCCCATGCTAGTGGCAACTGCACCTAACTTTGAGGAGAGCTGGGGGCAGAGATGTCGTCGACTCAGGAAAAATACCGGGAATCAAAAAGTTCTAGACAGTGATGCCGAGAATTCCAAAAGTCAAGCAGAAGAAAAAATCCTAGGCCAGACTCCTGCAGTTCCCTATCAAGAGGATCATTATGCAAAAGACCCAGAAGTTGAAGCACCCAACAACCAGAAGTCAAGTGAAACAAATGAAAAGCCAACTACAGCTCTTGCCAACACCTGTGCAGAGCTCGAGCCCACTCATAGGAAACCCTGGGGATCTCACACCGCTACCTTGAAAGCAAAGGCCTGGGAGAGTGGGAAAGAAGAGGCTTCAGAGCAGACTTTTGCAGCCTGTGATGAAAAGAATGGGGTTTGCCCTCCACTTCCTCGACCATCTCTGCCAGGTATGTGTGCAGGGGCCAATGGCAGATCCTCATTAACTACGGGTTACCACGTCTGTGGGTTACGGCATAATAAACTGTAACCATTCTGCCCCTCTTCATCTTTACCCCGCTTGGAATTAACTTTTCTTAGCATCACTTTATTCCATCAGTTCTAATAAGCCATATCAGTGAAACTAGCCTCTGTTTATATTTTGCTATATGCAGAATTTTCAACAAAGGCTGGGAAGGTAAATATCTGGGGAAACGTAACAGAATTTTTATTTACGATTTTAATGTAATTTAGTGTTTATTTCTTTAACACAAAGCAGAGAGGCTTCTTGGTTAAAAGTGTGAATTCTATCTCCCCAGTATTTAAGTACAGGAAAAAACAGAAAATTAAGCAAAAGTATTACCTTTCAGGGTCCAATACCGTTGTTACATTCAAATCTAAAAATACGAATGCATTTCATGCCAAAAACACACACTGAATAGTTTCCTGAATTCCTTTAGATAAAAATATTTTAAGACACAGGGATTGTGAAGGATGTGTAATACAGCCACCATACCAACTGCTTCCCTACAAAGTATTAATTTGTCGTTTTGCTGAAAATGCAGCTAAATTCTTGTCTCATCCTGAGAGTGTGATAATCACATATCACAAAAACATAGTAACATTAATCTGGAGAATATAATCCATGGATCATTTCTGTTGGAATCTGAAGGAAGCTGGAGTAAACGGGAACTTGTTTACTTACAACAAATGCTATCAGTAAAGATCTTTTCAGAGAAAGAAAAGAGAGGAAGCAGCTGAAGCTTTTAGAAAACACCTCCTCGTAACTCTTAATATCTTGTAAGGAGTTTGCAAATTGAGACCATTCTGGGGTGATAGAATACAAGGAAATTAATGTAACTGTACATCAACCTGTATGTATTTTATGCCACAATTTCTTTCCATTTTAAAGGAACACATGCACTGCTTACAGTTGGGGGAAATCTTTCTTTGGATGAAGACATTCAGAAGTGGACCGTGGATGATGTGCACAGCTTCATTAGCAGCCTTCCAGGCTGTTCAGATTATGCTCAGGTGACTTAATATTTAAGTATTTCCATACAAGAAAAACCATTTGAAATATCTTTCCTGCATAATTAATTACACCAAACTTGCATTTTGCCTATAGAAAGGATTACTACTAATCTCTCCTTTTTATGCCAGTGTCTACCCTGGGACAGTTCTCTGACTGGCGGAACTTGGGTCATATACCTACACCCCAGCATCAGGGGAGGCTGGGAAAGCCATTGTCTCTCTTTAGCTTCTTTCCCATCAAGACTCCTAAGAAGTAGAAATTCTCCCAAAATTAGAAGAAAGTTCAGAAGCTGAACATCCAAAAAGAATGAGAAATAAGGACTACCTTCCCTACTTAACCACATAGCAAACATTTTTGGAGCACAGACTTCAGGGTCAGAAGTTTTAGGTTACTCACTGTAAGTAACAGAAATATATACTTCATTCTAAAAAGAACAAGAAGGTAATATCTGAATAGTAGGAAATCTATTCATTTAAATTCTGTATTGGCTGGGGTGTGGTGGTGCACGCCTGTAATCCCAGCACTTTGGGAGGCGGAGGTGGGTGGATCACGACCTCAGGAGTTTAAGACCAGCCTGGCCAAGATGGTGAAACCCCATCTGTACTAAAAAAACACACAAATTAGCCAGGCATGGTGGTGGGCATCTGTAATCCCAGCCTGTAATCTCAGCTACTCTGGAGGCTGAGGCAGAGAATTGCTTGAACCCAGGAGGCAGAGGTTGCAGTGAACCGAGATCACGCCACTGCGTTCTAGTTTGGGTGACAGAGTGAGACTCCATCTCAAAAAGAAAAATTCTATATTTATACTGGGACAATATATAAAAATGCATACAACATATTCAATCTGGTATATAATATCATATTTTTAAAACTATAATGAATTATCAGGGCAATTAGGAACAAAACTAGCCTCATTAGTATTGAAAAATTTGTGACAAAAGTCATAAGTTGGTAAAATTTTGAAGTTTATGTCAATGCTACATTTTCATGCATATAGTTTACTTGAGTTATTTAATAATACAATTCTAAGCAATAAAGTCCCTACTAAATCTAGTATCATTATCTTTGGTTTGCATGTTAAAGGAAAAGAAAGTAAGAAAAGGACATCAAGGTTTAACTATATCATAATTAACTGATTCTAGAGCTGATTTTTTTCCAGATCTCAGTTTTGTGAAATGTTTGTCTACAGTGAGTGAGATACTGTTAATTCTTTTTCTTTTTATTGTGTTTTTCAGTTTAGTTTACGGGACTTATGGAAAAGCTATATAGAGTAGTTACTGAGAGTATGGCTTCCGAAGTCAGAAAGCACAAGTTCATGTCCTGGCTTTTCTATTTTCTGGCTGTGTGACCTAGGACAAGCTGTGCCATCTCTGTGCCTCAGTTATTTTATCTGTAAAATGAAGATAATAGTAATAATACATTTTCAGAGGATTTTGGTGAGCGTTAGAGTGCTTGGCACCTTGTAAGTCCTCAATAAGCATGAATCTCATCATTATATCATAGAAAGAGCCAAACCTCAAGTTACTCATGAGGCAAGTTGTAGTCTTCATGTCACCCATTTTTGTCTTTTGCATAACCTGATAAAAACTTTTTGGCCTACTCTCCCCTGTTCGATGGTTATAACCTTATTTTTTTTAATTAGTCATTAGTCATGGGTAAGCCACTTTTTAAATTATTTATACCACTTTAAGTGCCATGTCAACCATGGGTTCAATTAAGTTACTGAATTCTAATAACAACCAGAAGAGCAACCCCTTATTTAATAAGCACGTGATTGCTGAGGTCTGGCACATCAAATTTGAACCCTAGTTATTCTTGCTGATCCATAGTCATAAAAGTACCGTTTATAATAACTGCTCTAGCAATAAATAGTCTTACATGCTTTTCATAGTTTAAAATTCCAAATGTCCCCTTGTGGGTACACAGAAGTCACGTAAACATGAGTACTCTGAACTCTGCTGACTCATTATCTCTCACTGACAGGATGTCAGCGCCCTCTTCCCCACCCCAAGAAGTGGTACCAATTATTTCTAGATATGTCTCAAATTTGTTTAGGATCAAGTCCTGCTTCCCTTTTCTCATTAAAGTATACTCCCTCCAAGTGACAGCAGGTGGCATCAACTGAAAGATGTCACTGCTCTGCTGTGCCTGCCTCTGCCTATGCTCTGTGTTGTTATTTTATACAGAAATGGGGAGATACCCTCTGGATGCAACAGCTCTGAATCAGCACTGCTTGTACCCCACTCTCACAAGGACCCTTGTCTAAAATGTCCCATCAGGTGTTACTCATAGCCCCTTTCTTTTTTTTTCTTTTCTATTTTTTTTTCTTTTTTTTTTTTTTTTTTTTTTTTTTGAGACAGAGTCTTGCTCTGTTGCCCAGGCTGGAATGCAGTGGTGCAGTCTCGGCTCACTGCAACCTCTGGCTCCCGGGTTCAAATGATTCTTCTGCCTTAGCCTCCCGAGTAACTGAGATTATAGGCACCTGCTACCACGTCCGGCTAATTTTTATATTTTTAGTAGAGACAGGGTTTCACCATGTTGGCCAGGCTGGTCTTGAACTCCCAACCTTGTGACCTGCCCACCTTGGCCTCCCAAAGTGCTGGGATTACAGGCATGAGCCACTGCGCCTGGCCTTAGCCCCTCACTTTAAACAAGTTGGACCAAGATGCTGGGACTAGCTAGAGTTAAACCTACTGTCTCCCAACTATCCTCTTACTCCCCACCTCTGCCTTAGGTGCCTACTCAGCAACCTCTCACCACTCACCTCCTAGGTAGAAAAAGAAATTCAGAAGAAAAAACAAGTAACAAAAAAAACCCCAAAGCCCCAAATGCAAATAAATGCTTTTAAATAGGTGTAAAGAGAGGATTGGTGGCTCAGCTGCTAAGGAACATTCAGGAGACCCTGCAACATATTTTGTTCCAAGTAAATGTCTAGTTCAGAGGATGCAGCAGATAAAATATTCTCTAAAAAGAACTGAAATTACTGAAAATATGTGCACATTTAGATCATACATGTGGCCCAAACTGCTCTGGTGAGAAAGAAAGGGGTACATCTGAGCAACAGGGACGTGTCTGTGTCCTTGCCCCTGGCCCTGAGTGCATCCACCATGGCTGAGGGTTAGGTTCTCACACATTTCGGTCCCTGGATGCCAACCTACCACTGCTTGAAAATTTATCCACCTGGTTCCTCCTTCTTTGGATGCTCACAAATGGTCAGGTGCATGCCACCACATCCAGCTAATTTTTTATTTTTATTTTTTAAAGATGAGGGTCTCACTATGTTGCCCAGGCTTGTCTCAAACTCCTGGGCTCAAGTGATCCTCTAGCCTTAGTCTCCCAAGTAACTGAGATTACAGGTGCCAGCCACTGCAGCTGGCTCCTTAATTTATATTAGCAATTTTCTATAATTGGCTAGATTAAAATAGTAAAATAAATAATTACTTAATACAGTTTGCTGGGGGGTGGGGGGGATGGCTGGCTCAGCACTGAGAGAGGTGGCCAGGGAATGGGGGTGGTAAGCACAGCCTCAGGCTGCCCCTCCTTGGAGGTAGCTGGGGCCATGCTGCATTGCATTTCGTGGGCAGCCATGAGCGAGCCTAGGGCCCAACAGGGACTGTGGAAGGTGCGCCCACAAATGGACCAATGTGTATAATGATGGAATCTCCTTAGTGACCATTACCACCCGCTCTCCTTGATAAGTAAGCCAGAGAGTAGGTCAGGGGAGAAGAAAAGAGGTCAACATGAAGCTAAGGCAGTGAGTCATGCTGTTAGCAATTCTCCTTGTCATCTTCATCTTCACCAAAGTTTTCCTGGTTGACAACTTAGATACATCTAAGTTATGGGAAGACCACAGAAGGGCTTTTCACCAAATGATGACTGGCTTGCGGATGGAGCTGTCACCCAAGTTGGACCACACCTTGCAGTTTTCCTGGGAGATTGTAGCCCAGTGGGTGGTTCCCCAGGCAGTGTACCATGAAGAGACACCAGAGCTGGGGCAATCGTGCATGCCATGGCCACCAAGCAAATTATTCAAGCTGATGTGGGTTATAAAGGGACACAGCTGAAAGCCTCACTGGTTCTTGAAAGGGAACAGAAAGTTGTTTTCAAACCCAAACAGTATAGCCAAGACTATGTAGCAGAAGGGAACCATATGCCGGTTATGATAGACACAGTGCAGAGCTAGCAGCCTTTCACCTGGACAGGATTCTGGGTGTCCGAGAGCCCCGTTGATGGTGGGCAGATTTGTTCATCTTCAGAGATCAAGCCATGGAGCAGCTGTTGAGCCCCTTCCTGACTGTAGGAAACAGTACTTGCTTTTACGGGAAGTGTGATTGCTACTGAGAAACAGAACCAGCTTGTGCTGATGGAGACACAGTGGAAGGATCTGTCACACTTTGGCTTCCAGATGTGTGGCCTCTGCAGAAACAGCAACACCCGTGGGGGCAGGACTTAACCGAGAAGGCAAATTGACCAGGTGGGAGTATGATGAGAGCTGCTGTGATGCTATGAAGAAAATGTCCCCTTATGACTCTGGCCTGTGCTTCTTGGACACATTAACACAGCTGTCTTTGATTACCTGATTGACAGTGCTGACTGCCATCACTATAAGAACTTTCAAGATAGTGAGGGCACTAGTGTGCTCATCCTTCTTGACAAGGACAAAGGTTTTGGGAACCCCTTGCTGGATGAAAGAAGCATTCTTGCCCCCTCTTTATCAGTGTTGCATCACTAGGGTTTCTACCTGGAACAGACTGAGCTACCTAAAGAACGGTGTGCTGAAATCTGCCTTAAAATTTGCCATGGCCCACGACCCCTCTCCCCAGTGCTCTCTGATCCTCATCTGGACACCGTGGACCAGCGGCTCCTGAGTGTCCTGGCCACCTGGCACTGACCAGTTTGGGATGGACACTGTATGGTGGAAGACAAGATGCCTTTCTCCCACTTGTAATTCTCAACACAAAATAAGTGAAACTTCTTCTTACAAAGATAGAGAAACAGCAGAATCAACTCCAAATGATATGAGATGGATTGAAATGGCCAGCAGCAAGTTCTGGTGACAGGGGACAGGGTGGCCTTGGATGTCTTTGGTGTTTTCTGTAGTAGAAACTAAAGCAAAGACCACAAGTTTCAGATCTGGGAGATGTTCCTGCTGAATCAGCTTCTGACTTCCTCAGCAATTGCCCGTTCTAGCAATAGGCATCGCAGTTGGTCAGACTTAATTTCCAGGCCAAAGGACAATCAGAGGGGTGACATTTGGATAGATGAATACTGGGATTGGCTCTGGAGTGTGTGTTTTAAGTTGAACCTTTCAGTCCTTTCTCCACAGTGGTGCATTTTGTGGAAAAAATTGTATATATACGTGTAGTTTGTAAATGACTAAAATCTATTAGAACACAAGGTTCCCAGTGCAGGCGCTTTGCAAGAAGATTCTGCTCTTCAGCTGGTCCTGAGTCATGCCCTCTGATGCATGGAACACAGAGTGGAAACAAGACCAATGTGGTTCCTCTTCTCATGGCACTCATAGTCCAGAAGACGGACACCAGCGAGCAATCCCACATCCATGTGAGCATGTTGTGAAAGGCACGTATGGAGCATGGTGGGAACACATACGAGGGACTCATGGCCTCCAAAGGGAAGAGGCCTCTAAAGTGAGACCTGAAAGTCAAGAGGGGAGGTGAGGCAGGAGGGAGTGAAGGAGGAATTTCCAGGTGAGGGCCAGAAGCCAGAGGAAACTTTAATATGGTTGGGACTTAGAGTAGATCCCGTTGCTACAGAGGGCCAGGGCCGAGGTGGGAGAGGTGAGGACAGCAAGAGAGGTAGACAGGGCCGGGTCACAGAGCCTTGAAGACCCAGTGAAGGATTGCGACTTTATCCTGGAGGCAATCAGGTTTTAAGTAGGGAGTGGCATGATGAGGTTTATATCGCAGAAAGTTCGCTCAGGTTGCTTTTATGAAAACAAGTTGAAGAGGACAACACAGAAGGTAAGCCTCTTCAGTTGAGCAATAATGGAGTTCTATCCAGTGTGGGAGCAGTGGGGGTGGGCAGATAAGATCACAACCTAGAGGAGGCAGGGTAAGACGGCTGAAAAGAAGCCTCCACCGATGGTCCTCCCTTCCGGAACACCACAGGGAGCGACAATGCACACAAAAAGCACTTTCATAAGAACGAAAAAATCAGGTGAGCAATCCCAGTACCTGGTTTTAACTTCACGTCACCAAAAGAGGCACTGAAGAGGGTAGGAAAGAGAGTCTTGAATTGCCCACACCACCCTCTGCTGTCCCCTAGAAGTGGCCACGCGGTATGGAGACAGAATCTGTGCCTTCAGGGGTGGGAGAACACAGTAATTGTGGGACTCTGCATTGGAACTGAGTGCTGCCCTGTCACAGCCCAATGAAAACTATGTAAGAGGTCAAACTGGCACGATTTAGCATCTGAGTGCAAGATAGGCAGTAGGGAGCCTTCAGCATGTAGAGCCCATCGTTGAAGCTGAGCGAACTGAAATGAATCAGGAAGACCAAAGGGACCTGAGTCGGAAGCCTAAGAAACCCTACCCTACAAAAATGGACAAAGAAACAGGGGCCAGCAAAGGTGATCTTGAAGGAGAGAACAGGGGTACCCAGGAGGGAGCAGCCTCATGACAGAAAGGAAGATCACTGTTCATGAAGGCACAGTCAACAATGTCAGATATAGCCAGGAAATTTAGAAATATAACATCTGCAAAACGTCTGCATGTTTGGTACACCAGAGGCACCAGGAAGGCTGAGGAGAGCAGGCTTAATGGAATGGTCAGGGCAGAGCTCAGATTCCCTGAGACTGCACGATGACTGGGAAATGAGAACGTGAAAGCAGGAAGCATCAAAACCTTTTGGAGAAATCTGGCTGTGAAGGGGGTGAGAGACATGAGGCAGTATTTAGAAATGGAGTTTGAGTATTTTCTTTTTTCTTTTTTATTTTTTTGAAAGAAAGAAAAAGAGAAAAAAAAGAAAGAAAGAGTGAAAGAAACAAACAAAAAAAGAATGTAAGAGAGAAAGAGGAAGAGAAAGAGGGAGAGAGAACGGGATTCTTGTTCTCTTGCCCAGGCTAGAATGCAGTCTAAAAATGAGTGTTAAAAACCTCTTTTATGCCAATAATTGTGCTTAACAATGGAGACAGGAAGGAATAAGGGATGAAAATAACAAGCAGCCAACCAATATTTTATTTAAACCTGTGAAATGCTATGCAATTGTTGAGGAGTGATTTACTTCCGGTTTTTAATACCCATTTTTAGACTGCATTCTAGCCTGGGAAATAGAACAAGAATCCCGTTCTCTCTCCCTCTTTCTCTTCCTCTTTCTTTCTCTCTTACATTCTTTTTTTCTTTCTTTCTTTTCACTCTTTCTTTTTCTTTTCTCTTTCTTTCAAAAAAAAAAAAAAAAAAAAGAGCAGGGAGAAAACATGCTGAAAAACCAAATAGAGATTAGTGACGTGTGGGACAATATTAGGTGATCTAATACATATGTGATTGGAATATTAGAGATCAGAAGTGAGTGAGAGGATGAAGCAGAAAAAAAATGAAAAAAAAATGGCCAAGGTTTTACACGTTTGGTAAAAAAAAAAAAAAAAAAAAAAAAAAAAAAACATATTTCTTACAAACTCAACAGGTCTAGGAAACCCAAGGCAGGATAATGCCAAAAAAAGACATACCTAGGCATATCACAGTCAAACCTCTGTAAGCCAAACATAAACAGAAAATTTTAAAACAGGCAGAAAAAAAACAACATATACAGAAGAAAAATTAATATAATAACTAAATTCTCATCAAAGGAGACAGGTGTTATATTTAAATTTCTGTAAGAGAAAAAAATCATTTCTATCCAGTGAAACTATCCTCCAGAAATGAAGCTGAAATAGGCATTCTCAAAAAGAAGACCTGCAGTAGAAAAAAGAAATGCTGAAAGCATTTCATCAACCCAAAGGGAAATTGTACAATATCCCAGGTGTTAAAAATGAAATGAACACCAAAGAAGGCCAATATATGGGTAAATGTAAAGAACAAGTTTATATTGCCATATATATTATTTTCTTAAATTTCTTTATTTGAATCATGATTGTTTAACTCGAAATATGAACAAATAATTGTGGGTTTCATAGCTATGGCATAGTAAAATATAAGACAACAAAAATTAAAATAGCAGTAGGTATAAATGGAGTCATGAAGGCTCTAATATTATGATAAAGTAAAATAGTATGTGGACTTTGATTCTGTAATTTAAAGATGTATATTATAATTTCTAGATCAACTGCTGAAGTAGCATGAAGAGATATAGTTAAATGTTGATATTGCAGGCAAAATGGAATCTTAAAAAATAGGCCATACTGCATAAGAAGGCAGGAGATAAAAGAATATATAAGTAGAAAAATTGATAAACCATGAAAACATTGGTCTTAAGAAACCTGATATAGCTGTTGTACTGTAAATCAGTATAGACTTCAAGACAAACCATATTGTTAGTAGAGATAAGGATGAATATTAAACAAGGGTGCCGTCTCTCACCATTCCTATTCAACATAGTATTGGAAGTTCTAGCCAGAGCAATCAGCCAAGAAAAACAAATAAATGGTATTCAGTTGGAAAAAGAGGACATCAGATTGTCTCTATTTGCAGATGACGTGACTGTATATTAAGAAGACCCCATCGACTCAGCCCAAAATCTCTTTAGGATGATAAGCAACTTCAGCAAAGTCTCAGGATACAAAATCAATGTGCAGAAATCACAAGCATTCAAATACAACAATAACAGACAGAGAGCCAAATCATGACCAAACTCCCATTCGCAATTGCTACAAAGAGAATAAAATACCTAGGAATACAACTAACAAAGGACGTGAAGGACCTCTTCTCTTCAAGGAGAACTACAAACCACTGCTCAAGGAAATAAGAGAGGACACAAACAGATGAAAAACACATTCCATGCTCATGGTTAGGAAGAATCAATCTCATAAAAATGGCCATACTACCCAAAATAATTTAGAGATTCAATGCTATCCTCATTAAACTACCATTGATCTTCTTCACAGAACTGCAAAAAACCACCTTAAACTTCATATGGAACAAAAAGAGAGCCCACATAGCCAAGAAAATCCTAAGCAAAAAGAACAAAGTTGGAGGCATCACACTACCTGCCTTCAAACTATACAAGGACAAGGCTACAGTACTGGCACCAAAACCGAGATATAGACCAATGGAACAGAACAGAGGCCTCAGAAGTAACGCCACACATCTACAAACATCTGATCTTTGACAAACCTGACAAAAATAAGCAATGGGGAAAGGACTTTCTGTTTAATAAATGGTGTTGTGAAAACTGGCTAGCAGTGTGCAGAAAACTGAAACTGGACCCCTTCCTTACACCTTATACAAAAATTAACTCCAGATGGATCAAAGATTTAAACATAAGACTTAATGCTATAAAAACCCTAGAAGAAAATCTAGGCAATATACCATTCAGGACATAGGCACAGGCAAGGACTTCACGAATAAAACCCCAAAAGCAATGGCAACAAAAGCCAAAATAGACAAATTGGATCTAATTAAATTTAAGAGCATCTGCACAGCAAAAGAAACAATAATTAGAGTGAACGAGCAACCAACAGAATGGGAAAAAGTTTTTGCAAGCTACCCATCTGACAAAGGGCTAATATCTAGAATCTTCAAAGAATTAAATATCCAAGAAAAAAACAATCAACCCTATCGAAAAGTGGGTGAAAGATATAAACAGACACTTTTCAAAAGAAGACATTTATGTGGCCAACAAACATATGAAAAAAAAAGGCTCATCATCACTGGTCATTAGAGAAATGCAAATCAAAACCACATTGCGATACCATCTCATGCCAGTTAGAATGGCGATCATTAAATCTGGAGACAACAGATGCTGGAGAGGATGTGGAAAAATAGGAATGCTTTTGCACTGTTGGTGGGAGTGTAAATTAGTTCAACCATTGTGGAAGACAGTGTGGCGATTCCTCAAGGATCTAGAAACAGAAATACCATTTGACCCAGCAATCCCATTACTGGGTGTATACCCAAAGGATTATAAATTGATCTGTTATAAAAACATATGCACACGCATGTTCACTGTGGCATTGTTTACAATAGCAAAGACCTGGAACCAACCCAAATGTCCATCAAAGATAGACTGGATAAAGAAAATGTGGCACATACACACCATAGAATATGACACAGTTCATGTGTTTATAAAAAAGGATGAGTTCATGTCTTTTGCAGGGACATGCATGAAACTGGAAACCATCATTCTCAGCACTGACACAAGAATAGAAAACCAAACACCACATATTCTCACTTATAAGTGTGTATTGAACAATGGGAACACATGGACACAGGGAGGGGAACATCACACACTGGGATCTGTTGGTGGGTAGGGACCTAGGGGAGGGATAGCAGGGGGTGGGGAGACTGGGGAGGGATAACATTAGGAGAAATACCTAATGTAGGTGACAGGGGGATGGAGGCAGCAAACCACATGGAATGTGTATACCTATGTAACAATCCTGCAAGATCTGCACATGTACCCCAGAACTTAAAGTAAAATTTAAAAAAATATATAGTCCCATATGTGCATGCACCTAGCAACCAAGATTCAAAATACATGAAGCAAAAGACTGGCAGAACTAAAGGTCAAAAGTAGATAAATTTATAATCATAGTTGAATATTTTAACACTCATTTCTTAGTAATTTATGGACAAGTACACAAAAAATTGAAAAATACATAGAATATTTGTACAAGTATTCAAAACAAATGATCAAAGTCAAACCAACTTAACTGAAATATATGAAAAACTATACCCATGAAGAGAATACATTTTCATTCAAGAACACTGACCACTATAAATCAAACTTTGAAAGGACTGAAATTGTAGTGAATATGTGCTCTAAAATGGAATGAAATTAGAAATCAATAAAAAACATATCTAGAAAAGGCACAAATGTTTAGAAAAAATGTCAACTTCTAAATACCCATGGGTCAAATAAATCAACATCATTTTTTTCAGGAATATTCCAAGAGATACCTCATAAAGGGGAGCTCAGGCTGACATCAGGCGGGTACCCTGCTGGGATGAGGATAGCAGAGAAAGAAACCCGTGGCAACCCTTGCTGTTCTGCAGCCCCTGCGGGCGATCGCCAGGCAAGCAGGGTCTGGAGTGGACCTCAAGCGGTCCTGCAGCAGAGGAGCCTGACTGTTAGAAGGAAAACTAAGAAGCAGAAAGAAATAGCTTCAACATCAATAAAAAGGACATCCAGTTAGAGACCTATCTGAAAGTCACCAACTACAAAGACCACAGGTAGATAAAGCCACTAAGATGGGAAGAAACCAGGGCATAAAGGAGGAAAACACCAAAAACCAGAACGCCTCTCCTCCTCCAAGGGCTTACAACTCCTCACCAGCTAGGGATCAAAGATGGATGGAGAATGAATCTGATTAATTGACAGAAACAGGCTTCAGAAGGTGGGTAATAACAAACTTCTCAGAGCTAAAAGAACATGTGCTAAAGCAATGCAAAGAAACCAAAAACCGAGAAAAAAGGTTAGATGAGATGCTAACTAGGATAAACAGCTTAGAGAAGAATATAAACGACTTGATGGAGCTGAAAAACACAGCATGAGAACTTCGCGAAGCATACACAAGTTTCAATAGCCGAATTGACCAAGCAGAAGAAAGGATATCAGAGATTGAAGATCAACTCAAGGAAATAAAACGAAAAGACAAGAATAGAGAAAAAAGAGTGAAAAGAAATGAACAAAGCCTCTAAGAAATATGGGATTATGTGAAAAGACCTAATCTATGTTTGATAGGTGTACCTGAATGTGATGGAGAGAATGAATCCAAGCTGGAAAACACTCTTCAGGATATTATCCAGGAGAATATTCCAATTAAAACATAACTGTTATACAATTTCACAAACACTAGGATGGCAAAAAACAAAACAAAAACCCTACCAAAAGCAAACCTGAAAACACCTAATGTTGGACAGTATATAGATCAACTGCAACTCACTTACATTTCTGGCAAGTGATTAAAATGGTACAACTACATTATTAAATATTTTAGCAGTGTTTTACAAAGGTAAGCACACACCTGCTCTTTGACTCACCATGGCTACCAGGTGTTTATTCAAAAGGAAACTAAACATATATTGAAAAAGACTAGTACAAGAATATGTATTGCACCATATTCATAATAGCTAAAAATCAGATACAACCCACCACCAACAACAAAAAAATATATTAGGGTAAATGTATGCAATGGAACTACACACATAAAAAATAATGAATTAGTGATACCATAACAATAATGAATCTAAAGAACTGTATGTTGATTGAAGAATCCAGACATGAAAGAGTATATTTTGAATATTTTTTTATCTGTGTAGTTTAAGAAATAAGAAAAATTGCTGTGTTGTGAAAGAATTCAAAAACATAGTATTAAATGGAGGTTATGGGTTGGCTGTAAGTGGACATGAGGAACTTGTCTGAGGCTATAGAACTGGGATAATTATTACCAAATTACATACATTAATCAAAATTTATCAAACTGTACCCTTGATAACTGAGCATTTCACTGTATGTAAATTTTGCCTCAAAAATAACTGTAAAAAATATTGAACTCTAGTTAGTAGATGAGGTTTGCTTTTTGCAGTGAAATGGGCTAGCAATTCTGAAACTAATATTATAGGTGGGAACAAATAAGTTAATATATTAAAGTTAAAAAGTGGAGGTTTTCTCATTATTGGAGAAAAGTTACAAAGATGGAAGAGAAGGCTAGAATACACCCTTTGGTATGGAATTGGAGTTATCAAGGAAATAAATGTGTGTGTGTGTGTGTGTGTGTGTGTGTGCGTGTGTGTGTGTGCGTGTGTCTGTCTGTCTGCATTTTCTAGTTCAGTCCACTGAAAATAGCAATAGCTTCCCAGAAACATGACCTACCTACTACCTACATCTTTATTTCTAAATACCATTCTCCACCCAAAAGGAAATATGACTTCTTAGGAAAATAGCTGACTTCAGCATTGAAACTGTGCTAGAAAATAATTAAGTGCTCAATGAATCGCAAAAACACACAAAAGCATATCATAGGCAACAGAAAGAAACTTGCACAGCTAAAATCTGGGAAAATTTGAATAGCAAAATAAATTAAAAATACTAAGGGAATATAACCCGTTGAGTAAGAGTTCAAGAATCCATGTTTTCATATTAATAATGAGTTAATAAATAAAGGAAAAGATCTTCATAGTACAATGCCAACTAATAGATGTAAAATGCATAATGGAGTTAGTTAGAATATTGTCAATGGAAGATAAAGCTAATGGGTAAAAACTGAATGAGAAAGGATATTTCTATAGCCTCATTGCATCACTCCACAACTAATAAATTACAAAAATAGTTACTTTACATTGGCAAATTCTGTCAGACAGTTTTTTAACGAAGTTCAGAGAATGTATGCATGCACACATGCAAATATACCCACACACATTTATAGAAGGAGGGAATGATAAAGAAGCACAATAATATATAAACAAATTGTAGACTTGATAAGAATATATGACAGTTCTTTGTACTATTTTTATATCTTTTATCTTTGAATTCATATCAAAATTAAAAGTTAAAAAATATGATCAGTGTTCTGGTTCCACTGTAGTAGTATAAACCCACTGCAACCCATTGCTCCTTTAATGACAACAAAAACTCTGACCAAAATATAAAAGCCACCCTGAGGGCTCTGAAAAGTAAAGTAGAAAGACTGTGGAGGGAAGGGATCAAAACATGGTAAAGCAACCTGTTAGGAGGAGCCTGTACTCAGCTTGTTTTCTAAGTGTTTTAGAATCTTGCTTTATTTTCACATAAACAAAACTGAAAATCATACACAGTCTATCATGGTTGCAGTTATGTGAAAATAAGAAAAAAACACAAAGGTAAAGTTCATGCAGTTGGATAAAATCCAAAGAAATTTTAGTAAATAGATAGAAGCTATATCTTTTAAATATAGATAAATATTTTTTAAATGTCATGATTTACCACTGAGTACATGTAAACAAAAAAGGGAAGAACAGCCAACAGGGCCAACTTGCAGGTAGAAGGAGATAAGAGGGAGAGGATAGAAAAACTACCTACCTATTGTGTACTATGCTTATCAGTTAGGTAACAAAATAATCTGTACACCAAAGCCCCATGACGTGCAATTTACTTATATAACAAACCTGCACATGTACTCTTGAACCAAAAATAAAAAATTAAAAATGTTATGGTTGGTATATATCGTATTTTATGATTTCTCATTTAAACTTTTTCAATTAACCAAAACTTTTGGCCATAATCATGTAATATGATGGAATTTCTACTCTATTAACAAATGCACTAGTGGCAAAAAAAAAAAAAAAAAAAAAAAATTGGTATTCAGTCAATATCATATGCACATGTGCAAAATTTTGCAAAGATTATGCTTAAACAGTGTTTTGTACTTTCCGACTTTAACAAAGGAATTTCTTAAATTCCTGTGAGATTAAAAGAAAATTAGATTAAAATGAATTAACTTAAAATGTCATAATACAGAAGATTAAAAATGTCAAAAATCTATGTAAATGCTAGTCCTTTCAGTTTTGAATGTCTACTCTTTGGAATACTTGGAGGAAGTTTGGATATTTTATAGAATTGGGAGTTACTATTAGAATCCTTGCAAATGATAAAGTATAATTTTTACTGAAAGCATAGGAAGAACATAAGTTTAAAGTTACATATAAATGTTTTAAATTTTATTGTAGGTATCATAACGATTATTACCATAATTTTTATGTGCTACAACACTAAAATCACTCTTACTGAGGGGAGATCTTGAAAATGTACTGTTTTCCTGGAAGCATACAAAAGTGTTGGGACTGGAGAACAAAATTATCTTGATTTTTTGTACATTAATAGAGAATGAACATTAAGACACAGGTCATTGTAACAGATAATCCTAAGTTGTTGCCCAAAAGCCCTACATAGTTATGGGAAGAGAAGACCAAGAATTGAGTGATTTTTATCTTCAACGATTTAGGGGACAAAATGGAAGACAGATTAGAGAAGGTTACATTTTAAGGTGATTTTTTTTATTTTCAATCTATTTGATCAGAGTTTTGCGATTTTCACTATAGAGGTATTTCCCTTCTTTTGTTAAATTTAGTCCTAGATATTTAATTTTTTATAGCTCTTTTAAATGGGATTGCTTTGTTGATCTGAGAGTACTCACTGTTGATGCATAGAAATTCTACTAATTTGTATATGTTGGTTTTATATCCTGAATTTGTTTAATAGGTTCTAAATAAATAGAACTGATTATTTATTATAGGAATAGCTTTTTGATGGAGTCTTTAGGTTTTTCTAAACATAAGATCATGTTGTCTGCAAAAAAGACAATTTGACTTCCTCCTTCCAATTTGGATGCCCTTTCTTTCTCTCGTCTAATTGGTCTGCCTAGGACATTCAGTAACTATGTCTTTCCTCTAAGAACTGGAACAAAACAATGATGCCACCTTTCACTACTTTTATTCAACATAGACCAGTGGAACAGAACAGAGACCTCAGAAGCAACACCACACATCTACAATCATCTGATCTTTGACAAACCTGAGAAAAACAAGCAATGGAGAAAGGATTCCCCGTTTAATAAATGATGTTGGGAAAACTGGCTAGCCATATGCAGAAAGCAGAAACTGGACCCCTTCCTGACACATTACACTAAAATTAACTCCAGATGGATTAAAGACTTAAACGTAACATCTAACACCATAAAAACCCTAGAAGAAAACCAAGGCAAAACCATTCTGGACATAGGTGTAGGCAAGGACTTCATGACCAAAACACAAAAAGCACTGGCAACAAAAGCCAAAATAGACAAATAGGACCTAATCAAACTCCACAGCTTCTGCACAGCAAAAGAAACAGTCATTAGAGTGAATCGGCAACCAACAGAGTGGGAAAAAATTTTTGCAATCTACCCATCTGACAAAGGGCTGATATCCAGAATCTACAAAGAACTAAAACAGATTTACAAGAAAAAAACAAGCCCATTCAATAGTGGGCGAAAGATATGAACAGACACTTTACAAAAGAAGACATACATGAGGTCAACAAATATATGAAAAAATGCACATCATCGCTGGTCATTAGAGAAATGCAAATCAAAACTACATTGAGATACCATCTCACGCCACTTAGAATGGCGATCATTAAAAAATCGGGAGACAACAGATGCTGGAGAGGATGTGGAGAAATAGGAACACTTTTACACTGTTGGTGGGAGTGCAAACTAGTTCAACCATTGTGGAAGACAGTGTGGCGATTCCTCAAGGACCTAGAAATAGAAATTCCATTTAACCCAGCAATCCCATTACTGGGTATATATCCAAAGGATTATAAATCGTTCTACTATAAGGACACATGCACAC
>CAUYNN010008698.1:0-46217 GCA_963574175.1 Chiropotes sagulatus
TTTCTGTTCTTGTTTCAGTTTGCTGAGAATGATGATTTCTAGATTCATCCATGTCTCCACAAAGGATACAAACTCGTTTTTTATGGCTGCATAGTATTCCATGGTGTAGATGTGCCACATTTGCTTTGTCCAGTCTATTACTGATGAGCATTTGGGTTGGTTCCAGATCTTTGTTATTATAAACAGCACCACAAGGAATATATGTGTGCATGTGTCTTTCTAATAGAATGATTTATAATCCTCTGGGTATATACCCAGTAATGGGATTGCTGGGTCAAATAGAATTTCAATTTCCAGATCCTTGAGGAATCGTCACACTATGTCCGTAATGGTTGAACTGATTTACACTCCCACCAACAGTGTAAAAATGGTCCTTTTTCTCCACATCATCTCCAGCATCTGTTGTCTCCAAATTTTTTAATGATCACCATTCTAACTGGCTTGAGATTGTACCTCAATGTGGTTTTGATTTGCATTTCTCTAATGACCCATGATGATGAACATTTTTTCATATGTTTGTTGGTGCATAAATGTCTTATTTTGAAAAGTATCCGTTCATCTCGTTTGTCCACTTTTGAATAGGTTTGTTTGTTTTCTTCTTGTAAATCTGCTTTAGTTCTTTGTAGATTCTGGATATTAGCCCTTTGTCAGATGGATAGATTGCAAAATTTTTTCCCATTCTGTTGGTTGCCGGTTCACTCTATTGATTTTTTCTTCTTCTGTGCAGAAGCTCTTAAGTTTAATTAGATCCCATTTGTCTATTTTGGCTTTTGTTGCCATTGCTTTTGGTGTTTTAGTCATGAAGTCCTTGCCTAAGACTATGCCCTGAATGTGTTGCCTAGGTTTTCTTCTAGAGTTTTTATGGTGTTAGATCTTACATTTAAATCTTTAATCCATCTAGAGTTAATTTTTGCATAAGGTGTAAAGAAGGGGTCCAGTTTCAGCTTCCTTCATTTGGCTAGCCAGTTTTCCCAACACCATTTATTAAACAGGGAATCCTTTTCCCATTGTTTGTTCTTGTCAGGTTTGTCAAAGATCAGATGGTTGTAGATGTGTGGCGTTTCCAAGGCCTCTATTCTGTTCCATTGGTCTATATCTCCGTTTTGGTACCAGTACCGTGCTGTTTTGATTACTGTGGCCTTGTAGTACAGTTTGAAGTCGGGTATCGTGATGCCTCCAGCTTTGTTCTTTTTGCTTAGGATTGTCTTAGCCATGCGGGCTCTCTTTTGGTTCCACATGAAGTTTAAGGTGGTTTTCTCCAGTTCTGTGAAGGTCAGTGGTAGCTTGATGGGGATAGCATTGAATCTATAAATTACTTTGGGCAGTACGGCCATTTTCACAATGCTGATTGTTCCTAACAATGAGCATGGAATGTTTTTCCATCTGTTTGTTTCCTCTCTTATTTCCTTAATCAGTGGTTTGTAGTTCTCCTTGAAGAGGTCCTTTATATCCTTGGTTAGTTGTATTCCTAGGTATTTGATCATCTTTGTATCAATTGTAAATGGTAGTTCGCTCATGATTTGGCTCTGTTTGTCTGTTGTTGGTGTATAGAAATGCTTGCAGTTTCTGCACATTGATTTTTTTATCCTGAGACTATGCTGAAGTTGCTTATCAGCTTAAGGAGGTTTTGGGCTGAGACAAGGGGTCTTGTAAATATACAATCATGTTGTCTGCAAATAGGGACAGTTTGACGACTTCTTTTCCTAATTGAATGCCCTTTATTTCTTTTCCTTGCCTAATTGCTCTGGCTAGGAGTTTCAATACTATATTGAATAGGAGTGGTAAGAGAGGGCATCCTTGCCAAGTGCCAGTTTTTGAAGGAAATGCTTGTAGTTTTTGCCTGTTGAGTATGATATTCTGTGAGTTTGTCGAAATAGCTTTCATTATTTTGTGATACATTCCATTGATACCTAGTGTATTGAGAGTGTTTAGCATAAAGGGCTGTTGAATTTTGTCAAAGGCCTTATCTGCATGTATTGGGATAATTATGTGGTTTTTGTCTTTGGTTCTGTTTATTTGGTGGATTATGTTTATAGATTTGTGTATGTTGAACCAGCCTTGCATCCCTGAGATGATGCCTACTTGTTCGTGTTGGATAAGCTTTTTGATGTGCTGTTGGATTTGGCTTACCAGTATTTTATTGAAGATTTTTGCATCAATGTTCATCATGGATGTTGGCCTGTAGTTTTCTTTTTTAGTTGTGTCTCTGCCAGGTTTTGGTATCAGGATGATGTTGGTCTCATAGAAAGAGGTAGGGAGGATTCCCTCTTTACGTATTATTTGGAATAGTTTCAAAAGGAATGGTTCCAGCTCCTCTTTGTATGTCTGGTAGAATTTGACTGTGAACCCGTCTGGACCTGCACTCTTTTTGGATGGTAGGCTATTAATTGCTGCCTCAACTTCAGACCTTATTATTGATCCATTCAGGGTTTCAGCTTCTTCCTGGTTTAGTCTTGGGAGTTTGCAAGTGTCCAGGAACTTATCCATTTCTTCCAGATTTATTGGTTTATGTGCATAGAGCTGTTTGTAGTCATCTCTGATGGTAGTTTCTATTTCTGAGGAATCAGTGGTGTTCTCCCCTTTATCATTTTTTATTGCATCTCTTCGATTTTCTCTCTTTTCTTTGTTATTAGTCTAGCTAGGGGTCTATTTTGTTGATCTTTAAAAAAAAAAACAGCTCCTGGACTTACTGATTTTTTGAAGGGTTTTTGTGTCTCTGTCTCCTTCAGTTCTGCTCTGATCCTAGTTATTTCTTGTCTTCTGCTCACTTTTGAGTTTATTTTGATCTTGCTCCTCTACCTCTTTCAATTCTGACGATAGGGTGTCCATTTTAGGTCTTTCCTTGCTTCTCATGTGGGCATTTATTGCTATAAATTACCCTGTAGACACTTCTTTAAATGTGTCCCATGGATTCTGGTCTGTTGTGTCTTCATTCTCATTGGTTTCGAGGAACATCTTTATTTCTGCCTTTGTTTCAGTGTTTATCTAGTTGTCATTCAGGAGCAAGTTGTTGAGTTTCCATGTGAGTGTGCAGTTTTGAGTGCTTTTCTTAATCCTGAGTTCTAATTTGATTGCACTGTCATCTGATAGACTGTTTGTTATGATTTCCATTCTGCATTTGCTGAGGGGTGATTTACTTCCAATTATGTGGTTAATTTTAGATTAGGTGCTATGCGGTGCTGAGAAGAATGCATATTCTGTGGATTTGGGGTGGAGATTTCTGTAGATGTCTATTAGGTCCACTTGGTCCAGATCTGAGTTCAAGTCCTGGATATCCTTGTTAATTTTCTGCCTCATTGATGTAATATTGACAGTGGAGTGTTAAAGTCTCCCACTATTATTGTGTGGGAGTCTAAGTTTCTTTGTAGGTCATTAAGAACTTGCTTTAGATACCTGGGTGCTCCTGTATTGGGTGGGTATATATTTAGGATTGTTAGCTCTTCTTGAGGCATTGATCCTTTTACCATTATGTAATGCCCTTCTTTGTCTCCTTCGATCTTTGTTGGCTTACAGTCCATTTTACCAGAGCCTAGGATTGCAACTCCTGCTTTTCTTTTTTTTTTTTTTTTTGCTTTCCATTTGCTTGATAAATCTTCCTCCATCCCTTTATTTTGAGCTGATGTGTGTCCTTGCACATGAGATGGGTTTCCTGAATTCAGCACACCAATGGGTCTTGACTTTTTATCCAAGGAAAAGAATTAATTTTTAAACCTAATCATCTTTGAATGGTCATTGACAGTTTCTGAAGCACATTTCACATATATTTTGTCTCCTTGTAACTGTGAGACCAGTGTGGTAGACATTACTGATGACAGTCCTAAGGCAAATAAGGGATGAAAGTAGTGTTTTGCTAAATTCCTGAAATTCATTCCTTGGGAAGCTGAGGTTTGAATCCAGTTTGAGTCTTCATTTTGGATCTCAATCCTGTGTTTTTCCCACCAACCCAGTGAATATTATGACAGCATCTTGTGTAAGAAGGATAATGCAGGGTTACGCAGGATATATTTTTTTAAAAAAATCGTGACACTCATCCTACTCAGAAGTACAACTGAATTCAGCATAAGTAAGGGCTTTCTAAAGGCAGCTTTCAAGTTATCCTGGACTCTGGTGAATCTTGGAGAGCCTACATTTATGTAGATTAGATGTTAAAAGTTTGCAAAGCTCTCACGTTGTAAATGTCATAAGCACTTGCTGTGAAATAATAGTAGAGAAACAGAAAGAAACCAAGATGGATAGATTCCCACTCAGTCTCCCTATAAGCTTGCAGCATGTTGCATAATAAATATGGATGTTAGCAGAGATATGGTGGTATCCTTAAGGCTGTGCTCAGTACCCACAGAGGAATAAATGCTGGGTTCATAAAAAGTGTGTTTTCAAAATGTATTTGTTTGTTTTTCCAGTGGATGAATTGGTAGGAAGAACTTTTAAATCCACTCTGAAGATCTATAGGCATTAGATCTTGTAGGAAGGAGTTAATGTGTTCAGAAGCGTCAAATCTTTCCCAATACATTGAGGGTTTACTCGAAGAGTTATCTTGTGAAATAGGTCTCAAAAGAAGAAAAGCAGTGCCTCAAGGATTTCATGTGATTTGGATAAAAGTTTTCTATCAGAGTAGCCGTAAGAAATTCTAACAGGAGAAGGGGTTGTCTCCCTCTTTGATTTTCCCAAATTTGGCAGGAAGAGGTCAACAAAGGGCTGGTTAGGCATTTGAAACTCAGCATTTGTGTTTACAGACATTCATATTGAAAAGAGATATAGAAACCAACACATGTTAAATGAGACTTGTTCTGGGGAATATCTGAAATGTAGGTTATTTCATTCTCCTAACCAGCTGTGTGACTTTGAGGAGTCTCCATTTTATGAGTTCCTCTACTGCATTAACATAGAGATTAATAATGTCCACTATGTGTATTTGACAGAGCTGTTGAGAAATAATCAGATGAGAGCATGTCTGTGAACTTCCCACAAGTATCTAAAGGAGTTCACAAATGTAAGGCAAATGTAAAATTTTGGAGGTTTTGACTGGGAAGTTTACTTCCCTCAATTTAAAAATCCATCTTGGTCCTTGTTTCCTATCTTCATGGAATCAGTTTGGAAAGAAAAAAATAATAGTTTAGCTGTAACATAGTGTATTGTGCCATGTTTGATCACACATACTCTGTAAGCCAAAGAACTTCGGTTAAGTTATTTAGCACTTGTTACCATATACGTAACAAGTCATTTAGCACTTGTTACCATATATGGTTTATATAACCTCATTAAGTCTCAATTTGTTCATCTGCACAAGCGTTACAATTACCACCTTTTAGGAGTTTTGTGAGGATTGTGTGAGGTGATCCATGTGTAACCAGCATAAAATGCAACTTTACATCTTGCCTCTACTGTTCCTTTAATTTCTATCTTCTTGATCATTCTCTTCTACTGCCTGAATGCAAACATTAGTCAGCCCCATAATTTTGTGCTTAATCCTAAACAATAGATTGTCCTAACATTATTTTAAGCCACAAACTCAGTTAATTTAAACCAAAATAAAAATTAAACATGATCATTTAAGTGTCTAGTTTAAGAGATTAACCAAAACCCTGAATTTCATTTAATATTTAACTATTCTCCCTTTCCCTTTGTTTCAGGCTCAGAGGGAAAGAGGGTTTAGTGGGTGACTTTATTTCTCTTCTCTGCCTTCTATTCCACCCCACCCCTAGGTGAGCATAACTGGGTGGCAGATGCTCAGGAGGTAGAATGAGTAGGATGAGAGGATTCAGGCCTCTCTCCCGAGGCTTTCATGCCCTCCCCGCCCATGTGGCTCCCCTGAGTTTGATAGTGGATTCATTTCAGATGGCAACTTGCTCAAAATCTAAGCATCTGCCCTACAGTTTTGTGTTGCTGGAGTCCCTCTGCCCTGTGAAGAAATCCTATGGGGTAGTGAAATAAGACTCCAGATGTTCTCTCCTTGGGAATCTCTTTCCCCCTAGTGATTATATCTGATCCATAGGAAATAGTTTCCCATTCTTTATTGACAAACTCAGTGTGTAGGCTCATCCCAACATTGAAATATCACCCAACTGCATCTCCAAACAACAGGTTAGCCTGTTGCTGTTGTTTTTTTCCAAGACACTCTGCCTCCTAACTCCAGGGGTCATATAATAAACTTTCTCCTCTCCTTGGGGTGACATGATAGATGCCTCTTGACCTTTTAATCCTCAAAGTGGACAAGGATGTGTTGACTCACAGAGTATGTGTCAGCCAAGCTTTATATGGTATCTTAACCCTTTAATTCCAAAAAAAGTTTATATGGTAACTTTTTAATTCTACATTCATTTAACCAGGAACCTTGTCAGAGTTTCAGTTTTACCATCCTGTCAGATGAGTTTATCACTTAACAAATACCTGATATGTAATAAATGCCAAGCAAATGATAGCTGTGTGTAATGAAATGAGAATGGGTTGTAATCCATTTCAATAAATACTTATTCTTACCATGGGCAATGTGAGAATATGAAATGGTTAAGACACTGACCCTATCTGTTGGAACTTCATTGTCTAGCACTAGATAAGGTAAAGTGATGTCTTTAATTTAAAGTAGAAAATAGTAAATAATATAGTAGAGGCTAGGACATTAGAGAAGGGCAAGTTTGGAGATTGCAAGAGTTCCTTGCCTTAAACAGTTCTGGATCTACTACAAGATTGTTCTCCTTTTAAATGAAAAGATTCTCTATTCCTCATGCATCTGTCTGTCTTGTCAATTCATATCCTTGACTAAATTATCACAGCTGTTGTTATTAGTGGGCCACCTAAATGACTCATGGGCCAGATCTTTATAATTGGATTTTAAATCAGGAAAGCTATTCTACATTGTAGAGATCTTCAGTTGGATTGGTTTGTGATAAATCTTATATTTGTGGAACAAAGTGCCATTCATCATCCGTTTTCTCCTCATTGAGCTTTTTATTGAGTTCATGTTTCTGTGTCTGTGTAAGAAAACTTGGTGAGAGATATAACTGTAAAAGGAGATCGTTATGAACCATTGGGGGTCATTAGGGCTTTTTAGACCTGCAGGGTGACATGGTTAAGAGTGTTACTGTAACCTGACGTTAGAAGAATGGAAGCAGAGAGAGACTGGACACCAGCAATTCAGGAAGGAGGCTTTTGCTCTTTCAGAACTGGATGTTGGAGATTTGAATTAGGAAAGAGGCCATGGGAATGCAAAGCAAGGGACAGGTAGAATTGAGAATGAAAATTAAAACTTTCCAAGAAATCGGGAGGGAAGAAAGAGTGGTCCACAGTGGAGGCAGGAGTCATTGGGTAAAGCTGAGGATGAAATTATGATTTTACCTTTAGGTATGCAAAGTTTGAGGCCCTGATGAACTCTTTCTGTAGCAGACAGTTGAGAATGGAAAGGTAGAACCAAAATCCATGGCAGAACTCAGTGCTAAAGAGGTGAATGAAAAAGATGTTATCTCCAAGCATGAGCCCAAAGAACAGCAGTGGCAAAATTACCTGCAATTTATTCACTTGAATTAGCCAGGTCCCAGCTATCTTTCCCTAGTTATTTTGGTAACAAATACACAGGAATTACATGTATTGATGGCTTATATAACCCTTAGTTATTATATAGATAACCTGATTGTATAAATAAATCATATCTAAGCTCTATGACAGACAATAAGACTAATTTTTGAAATATTGCATTAAAGATATCTAATACTAACACTTTAGGTTTTGTGGAAGTAAAAACCACCCAAATGAGAATAAGCAAATGCTATTTCTTCAAAGCTTTCTGTAGCAAAGGAGGCATCCCTTGCATTTGGCAGAGAGACTCAAAGGTTGGCAGAGGAGCGTAAAAGCTAGTGGGGAAAAAGGAGGCTTCAGGTATGTTCTAACTGAAGGATGTTGACATGAGGAAGCTGGCGGTGAGCTAACTAGAAGCAGGGCAGCCTACGTGATTGGTTAAGGGTACATATTTAGTGTTCTCTGGTTGGTCCTAAGTTGGAAGCAGGGTCAAAAATTAGGAAAATTATCAGTTAATAATCAGCTCTTGGCTGATTTGAGCTGTTTGCTACAGAGAATATGGTTCGGTTTCCTAGTCTGGTTGCTGCAGATTATGGGTCAGAGATCTATTTTTGTATATGGTGTGGCCACTGTCCGTTTGTATATTCAGTCTCTCGTCATGTAACATGTACTGCTTTTAATAATTCATTGTTCAACCCTTTCAAGCACTGAATCATTGCTTTCTGAGGCATTAAATTTGAGTTCATTCTCTGGCTAATCCCTAGTCCCTTTGTATTACCTTTTAAATATTTATTATAAAATAAAATATACTTTTATACCATAAGAAATTAAAACTATACAAAAGGATATAGAATGAAAAGGCAATTCCTCTTCTTTTCTTGGCAGCCCCTCAGTTCCACTGTGTACTTGGAGTTAACCATTACTAATAGTTTCTGATATACCTATGCATATGTAAACACATTAATGACATTTATATTTGCATATTTATCTTCTTGAAAAAAATCTACACAAATGTAATTATAAGTATTCGGGGTTTTTTTTTGAACTGCTTTTTAGAGTAATCTTTGGACATCTTTGTATCAGCACAAGCTTATTCTTCAATTTAAAATCTGTGATACATATTCCCAAATTGCTCACTTGACAAGAATGCACCAATTTATCCTCTTATAACATGTTTGAGAATGCTTTGTTCTTAACGTGTTTATTGACACAATACTATTCCTAAATTAATCTAGATGATAAGCACTTTAACCTGAATTTATTTTACTGTCAGTGAGATCAAGAATCCTTTCATATGGTTTATTTTGTATACATCATATCATTTTCATTTGTGTATATTATTTTCCTGCCCATTTCTCTTTTCTGCTTTTTATTTTTTAGAGACAGGGCCTTGCTATGTTGCCCTGGCTGGACTCAAATAATCCTTGCATCTCAACCTCCTAAGTAACAGGGACTATAAGTGTGTATTGGTGCACCCAGCTTTCCCTTTTATTTATTGGATTAGTTTATTATGCTTTTGTAAGGATTTTTTGTGTATTAAAATAACCTTTTCTTTTTTGTCATTTGCTCTTTGACTTTGTTCATGATCTTAACTTTTTGCCATAGAGAAGTTTTAAATTTTAAATAATTAAATGTGCGAGGGTTTTTTTCCCTGTTGATTTGAATTTTATGTTTTAAATTAAAAGCCTTTCCTGTTTTGCTATCTTTTTTCTTTTTAATCAAATTCTCCTGTTTGGTAATAGGGTTGTACAGACTATAATAGGAAGAAATTGATGTATCTGTTATTTCCTTGTGAATTGGTACCCTTAGTTATCTCAGAAGGGTTAATAAAACCTTTTTGGTTAGAATCTCTGAATGTTCCTATCATCATTTAATGATGAAAAGAAACAAATCAGCAGCAAGACAATTGTTAAGCAGCCACTGAATGGACTGTCCTCTCATTGAACGAACACCCTGTTAAATGTAATGTTTTTTTTTTTTCTTCTTGAAACAGTATTTGATGGTTGCCACTCAATCCCAGATCAGAAACCTGGGTGGCAAGAAAATATGAGCAAGACATGAGTCTGGGGATAAAATAGTTCTCCTTTGGGGCACAGTGCATACTTAAACATCACATCCAGAAATATTACAGCTTTCTGCTTGTCCTAGACATCGTTAAAACGAATGAGTAGATGGGGACAAGGTAGTCCAGAGAGTCGAGATTTTCAGAAGCGGAGTTAGGAGGGAGGAAGGCTGTTGTTTGTTTAACTTGGTCTATCCCTTTAATGGGTCTAATTCCTTATCAGAAAGACAGATAGTGACTGCTGTTGCTGTTTTTGCCATTACCTGTGTGACCCTAGGCCATTCTTTCCGTTCTAACCACTCATTCTGAAGTTAGTAGGAAGGCACTCTTCTTGCCCAGTAGCATAGCTTGTTTGCCGCTTTGGGTTTGTGTGTAGATGTGATTCAAACAGAACAGGAGGGAGTTTTAGGTTTCAAGCTTTTTAGCACTGTATTCTGCTGGATAACCAATGTCTGAAGAATTTCCACCTCTTTTTAAATTTTCTGAGGCACGTATCCTCATGTCTTCCTTTTTCAATACCCACTGTTGACCTATCCAGTAACATAAAGCAATGTCAAACTGATACTGCCTTTGGAAACTACAGAACCAGTATTGTGGAGTGAAGAGCAGCTCTTCCATCTTCCCTGGTGAAGATGACCTTGACTTGATACCTTTGGCTTTGTTGTCTGCATCCTGGACATCTGTCTCAGTCATTTGCACTGCGAAAGCAATAGAACTTTATTTCTTACAGTTCTGACGCCTGGAAAGTTCAAGATCAAGGTGCCAGAAGATTTGGTTTCTGGTGAGGTACTGTTTTTTGGCTTATAGATGACTCTCTTCTGTTTCTTCACCTGGAGGGATGAGAGAATCCTCTGGGGCCTCTTTTATAAGGGCACTAACTCCATTCATGATGGCTCTCCTTTCATGACCTTATCACTTCTCAAAGGCCCCACCTCCAAATATCCTCACACTGGGGATGAGATTTAGGCATCGGAATATGTGAAGGACCCACATATTCAAACCATAGCAATATCCCAGGGCTCAGCTGTCTACATCCTGCATCTTCTGTTGTCTCTTGATTCTGGCCGGGGGCGATGGCTCTAGAGGCTGAGTCCCTGTGCCTCAGCAATACAACCAGCCCCAGAAGATTTTATTCTCTTCTTATCAAATACTTAGTCCAAGCCCAACTTCTTTGAAAGCAAGGGATGCTCTGCATTTGTAATCCCTAACAAACAAGCATTACATCCAGTTCTTGGGTAGACCGTGTGGGATATGATGGATTTCATCTCAAGAATGATTGAAACCTAATGTGGAGAACTCAACCTGTGTCCTAAACACTTCTTATATGTGACCATGACCATTGGACTGGACTGGTCATTCTGGAGGAGGCCTGACTCAGTGTAGAGTTAGAGTTGAGGAAGAGTTCCATTCTTGTTTCCATCTCCTAGAAGCCTGAACTTACATGACTTTTCCAAAGTTCGTTATGTTGCCATATAATACCAGTAGACATTGGATGAACCAATGTCTATAAAAATAATCACCACAGAAGAAAAAGCATAGCTAGACTCTTCAATATTTTGTTATCTTATTCATATAACAGATATTTATTTCATCTTCACTATATGCCAAGCACTATGCTCGGTGTTGGGAATGTATCCAACAATGATAGTAACTATGGCTAACAAGCATTGAACTTTTCTACAAATTTCACACTGTGCTAAGTGCTTTACATGAATTACTTCATATAATCTTCAAATCAACCTTGTAATTAGGTGCTTTTATAATCTTTACACAAACATTTAAAAAATGAGGTTTAGAGTGTTGCCTAAGTTTCCCAAGAGAACCACAGCTAATAAGAATTAAAGCTGGGATACAGGCCGGGCGCAGTGGCTCACATCTGTAATCCTATCACTTTGGGAAGCTGAGGCAGGTGGATCACTTAATGTCAGGAGTTTAAGACAAGCCTGGCCGACACGATAAAACCCTGTCTCTACTAAAAATACAAAAATTTACCTGGGCGTGGTGGCATGTACCCGTAGGACCAGCTACTCTGGAGGCTAAGGTGGGAAAATTGCTGGAACCTGGGAGGCGGAGATTTGCAGCGAGCCAAGATCACACCACTACGCTCCAGCCTGGGCAACACAGAAAGACTCCATCTCAAATAAAATAAACATAAATAAAGCTGAGATACACATTCAGTGTACTTTCTGCTATTAAATTACTTCCTATTGTCTCTGCAACGGTCGGAAACAAGCCTCTGCCCTCATGAATATTGTACTCTGAACAGAGAACACTCTGAATAGAGAACACTTTTCTATGCTAAACTCCTTTAATGGATCCCAAGAGACATAGGAAGTGTCCTCCAGAAAAGGCTTCTCATCTTTCAGTTTGTCTGGGGCTGGTTGCACATACTCAGCCTATGGTTGATGTGGCTTCCCTTTATTTTCTTCAATTACATTAATTTCTTCTATCCTGTGATTTTCTCATCCCCTGTTCCTAGAATTCTTTGCCTTGTCTTTCTCCTCCTCTGTATTCTCTCTTCCCTTCCACACCTGTTTATTTATTTTCTTTCTCATTTAGGTAATTCCTAGACTCCCCAAGTGCCATGCAATACAGTTTTGAAGGGAAACATGAAAGGGAGGACACTTTCATTGCCAATGAAATGGAGGGCTTAGTAAGCCTAGGAGTCTCTAGCATTCTCTGGTATGTAAGGGCCTCAGTATCCCAAAAGCACATCCACTCCATTCTGCTGTTGCTAATCTCATTTTTTCCATGATTAACAACCCAGATCGTTATGTTTTTAGCTCACATTAATCTTCTCTTCTGTGAGTTTGGGAACATTTGGAGTCATTTCCCTCTGTATTTATCCATCTGGGATCTCCATAAAAGATAAGTTTTCATAAAGTCATCAGTTGCTCATGCAGAAAGTTGTTTGTTTGTTACTCACTGCTGTAAGAGGAGTGAATGCTCTTCTTGTTTCTCAGATCCTGGGAGGGAATCTTCTCAGTCAGGCATGGGTTCCCTTCAGAATGCAGAGGGACCCCTCACTTGAGCTCCATGGAGTCCTCAACTTGGAACAGTATTCGTAGCATAAAAGATTGGGCTGCAACATAACAGCATCAGAAATCACAATAAGCAATGGTTGCTTTATACTTCTTATAGAGCAGATGGGATTGAAAGAGAGCTGTGTGGATAGTGGAAAGAGTTGTGATATTAATGAGTCAGAACAAAGAGTTTGGCTTGAGTCCCGTCTCTACATCTCAATCTGTTTGACCTTGGGCAAGTAACCTCATCTCTCTGGGATCCACTGGTCTCCTCTATGAACTGGTCCCAAAGATGTGTGCTTTCCTATCTATATTAAAGGGTGATTTTGAGAGTTAACTTATGTTCTTAACTTTGCTCTCTGCTGTTAAGTTTCATAACCTTGTTCATATCACGTAATTTTGCAATTTCTGTGGCCCCTGCCAACACTAACAGTATATATATATATATACACAACATATAGAGAGTGAAGTCTATTGGGGAAGTCTTCAAAGCCATTGTTTCTTAATTCTCTTGTTATATAACAAGTCGTTATACGTGTGTGTCATATTTAAGCATTTATTGGGGAGGGGATCCTTTGAAAATTCAGTTAAAAGCATCCTCCAGGCATAATACAATTTTAAGAGGTCACAAGAAGGCAATTATCCTGGAGGTTCTTTGTTGTCAGCCTCTAGCAATATTTTGTTGTGAAGGTTGGAATGCATTTATTATTTTCTTAATTCAAGTAAGATGTTTCTTTAGAGACAATATTCCAAATTGGGCATCCATTCAAAAGCCATGACAGATATCCCTGTCTATGGTCATTAACCATGAAATATTGGTATTATTTCTCATTGCTACCCAAGTGCAGGACTAAACTGCATTAATGCATCTATTATCCCAGAAAGGGTGAGAGACATATTTTATTCCTGTAGAATCAGAAGGGGTCCAGGATGTGGAGAGCAGCAGAGAAATAGGGAGTGTTTGTTCTCATTCTATCCAACTGAAAACCAGGCAACAGAATTCAGAAATATTTTCATTTGTTGACAGTTCTCTCCCCCAGCACTTGGGATTTGAACAAGAGATTCCTATTTCGCAAATAACTCCCAGTGGCATTGATAGAAATTACCTGCATAACTAATGCCCCTGCCAACATAGAATGTCAGGCACCTGAGAGCACCTTTAATTACAATGTACCTCCCTTTGCAAAGGAGCTAATTGCATCTGTTTCCCTTTCCTTTAGGTGCCCAATCAAGGACAGAAATAATGAAGAGACACATGTGTTAGCTGCAGCCTTTTGAATCACGCAAGAAGGAAATCAATAGTGTGGTCAGGGCTGGAACCATTACCACGCTTGCTGGAGTAAATGAGGAATGGGCTCGTGATTATGCTGACATTCCAGCATGAATCTGGTAGACCTGTGGTTAACCCGTTCCCTCTCCATGTGTCTCCTCCTACAAAGTTTTGTTCTCATGATACTGTGCTTTCATTCTGCCAGTATGTGTCCCAAAGGCTGTCTTTGTTCTTCCTCTGGGGGTTTAAATGTCACCTGTAGCAATGCAAATCTCAAGGAAATACCTAGAGATCTTCCGCCTGAAACAGTCTTACTGTATCTGGACTCCAATCAGATCACATCGATTCCCAATGAAATTTTTAAGGACCTCCATCAACTGAGAGTTCTCAACCTGTCCAAAAATGGCATTGAGTTTATCGATGAGCATGCCTTCAAAGGAGTAGCTGAAACCCTGCAGACTCTGGACTTGTCCGACAATCGGATTCAAAGTGTGCACAAAAATGCCTTCAATAACCTGAAGGCCAGGGCCAGAATTGCCAACAACCCCTGGCACTGCGACTGTACGCTACAGCAAGTTCTGAGGAGCATGGCGTCCAATCATGAGACAGCCCACAACGTGATCTGTAAAACCTCGGTGTTGGACGAACATGCTGGTAGACCGTTCCTCAATGCTGCCAACGACGCTGACCTTTGTAACCTCCCTAAAAAAACGACCGATTATGCCATGCTGGTCACCATGTTTGGCTGGTTCACCATGGTGATCTCATATGTGGTATATTATGTGAGGCAAAATCAGGAGGATGCCCGGAGACACCTCGAATACTTGAAATCCCTGCCAAGCAGGCAAAAGAAAGCAGATGAACCTGATGACATTAGCACTGTGGTATAGTATCCAAACTGACTGGCACTGAGAAAGAAAGTAGTTTGCGATTGCAGTAGAAATAAGTGGTTTACTTCTCCCATCCCTTGTAAACATTTAAAACTTTGTATTTCAGTTTCTTTTGAATTATGCCACCGCTGAACTTTTAACAAGCACTACAACCTAACAAATCATCTTAGTTTAGGTGATCCACCCCTTAATTGTACCCCCAGTGGTATATTTCTGAGTAAGCTGCTATCTGAACATTAGTTAGATCCATCTCACTATTTAATAATGAAATTTATTTTTTTAATTTAAAGCCAAATAAAAGCTTAACTTTGAACCATGGAAAACAGAGTGACTTATTGGTCAAGAAAACAGTATAGTCATTCTACTTGCTCTAAAGAAAAACAGACAACCTTTATGAACCCAAAGAACTATCACAATGAAAAAAATGTGTTATTAAGCAAGCCCTACTGTACGCTGGGGAGCCATAGCTGAATTATTGGCTGAGTTAAGTATCTGTCAGATTCTAAAATACTGAGCTTTACTAGGAGGTTATACACAAGTGTGGTATCCTTTAGAGGCTTCAGTCAGGATGCCTTTTGGCATTTAATCTTCAAAAACAGATATAATTAGCTATAGAATCCAAATACTTATTGTACCTTTGTACTATGCTGGACAAAATGGAGAATAAAAAGACAGCACATAGCCTATCCTCAAGATTACTTTCTCATGGACTGGGGTGTGTGACAAACACAGAAATAGCTATACTAAAGAGGAAGGTCCTCGGAATCATGTAGCATCAACTGGGTGCAAGCAATGCGAGAGGCATTTTTATGCTATTATTAATGTCTTTAAACTCTCACAACAAGAGAAGAGTGACAACTGCTCTATTTACATGGGGGGAAACTTCAAGTAAGAGAGGTTCATGATTTGCCAGGTAGAAAGTATTAGAACTTAAATTTGAATAAGATCTTTCTGTCTCCAAAGACAGGTCTTCACATTATATTTCTACTGAGTTGGTTTATAGTTATAATTTTCATGTTTTAAAAAATGTACCTAGCTTAAGTACACAGTTCTATAAGTTTTGAAAAATATATACACCTGGAAATCTGTCTTACATTCAAGATACTTTGTCATTGGTCAGAGATAGGAGGAATCACCTTTCGATCTTGTGAATAGGAGATTGTGTCGAAGTTATTGATTTTAAGGTACCGTTACAGATAATCCTTAAAACGTGAGTGAGATCTCACAAGGTGATGATGTAGACAAGGAAGGTAGAAGAAGCAGAGGGATATGGTATAGGGAGGTGTTTCGGATGAAGGAGTCTATGCAAAGAAGTGAGAAACAAGGCTGGAACTATATAGTAGAGACCTCAGTTCCAGACTAAGGAATAGTATAACTGATAGCATTTATGGAACACTTACTATGCACCAAGTACTTTCTTTGGAGTATCTTAATGAATCCTTATGAGACAGTAGCATATGAACTCCCCTATGAGACAGTAGCATATGAATGAGGATCAGAGACACAAGAGTTAAGTAATTCATACAGAGTTTACAAGTATGGAAGGTATTGAAACCCACTCTCTCAACTCCAGAACCTATGAACCTTTTAAGCACTGTGCTGCCTTATACTCGTCAACTTTACTACCTAAAGTTGCTGTTTCCTCAGACCTATAGTTTTGCCACCTCCTATGTGATAGTTTTATTTTCAAATAGCACAAAAATAGCCCGTTGTGAGATTTTAAGTAGGGAAGATGGAACCTCTGTTATTTTGAGACACTTAGCCTTCTCCAGCCCAAGTTAGGGTATCTTTGGGCCTAATATCTCTGCTCTCAGAAAGCCCTAGGGTTCCTAGCTGCAGCAATAGTCTCTTTAAAGTTTATTTATTGCAAGGGACAATCAGGGTCAGCTAATCCAGGACCTGTAGCTAGGCACACAGAGCACTGTTGCCAGGCTCCACTCATGGTACACACCCAGAGCCAGGGGCTTTTCACACACCCCACCCCCTTTAGACTTGCTAAAAGTGTTATATATAGTCTAGAGGCCTGAGGTAACTCCTAGATGTAAAATGCAGGATATAGACCCAAGAATTACTGCATCCCAGCAAGAAGGAAGCCAGACTGTCTCTTTTTACTAACTGAATTGAGACTTCATCTTTCCAGTGAAATTGAAGCGTTGATGAAGAGTTATCGCCCCCTGGAGGACAATACTATAATATATTTCTGCAGGTACTCTGGAGAAAGATGTCCACCTGAACTGAAATACACATACTTTTCTTAAAGAATAGGAAAATCAAGGCTTTGCTAAGAGAATCTTTTAAAAAGTTAAATTGTATTTGAGCATATGAGTCGCATCCATTTTAGAAAAGCTTTCACAAATTAGATAATCCATTTCAAGCTGCTGCTTCCAGAATAATCTTTATGTCCTCACTAATGAGAGCTTATTTTCCCAATGGTCAATTGCATTATTCAAGTAAAAGCACTTTTAAAACAAAAATCTCTGAAAGATATTGTAAATATAGTCATATCCTTGTTCAGATGCAGGAAAGTTAAATTTCCACATATTTAGTATGAAATTCTCCATATACATAAAGCTGAGAGGTGTGTCGTAGGTTAATAATTCCCTTGCCTGAATTCAATGTGTAGATTTTTAGTTAACAGTGCCTTAAGTGCTCAAAAAAAAAAAAAGAACCTTTAAGTTAGGTTGCCATGAATCATATACAAGCCATTGGAGGAGAAAATTAATTCTTTTGTTTCTTTATTATAAAATAAATACCAGGTTATGGCGCCCATTTGTGATCAGAATTGAGAGGAAGTGCTCTTCCTGCCAGCTTGTGGGAATGCTCTATCCCCTAAGGCCAACAGTGTATATTGCCAATGAGTGAAAAGAACTAAGACTCAAGTCTGCACAGAAAGAGGCCCAACATACGTGCTTCAGCTTTGATCCCAGCTTGACCCTTAATTTTTCAAACCCTTGCAGATGGAGAGCTACCTAATCTGGGACTGTACGTTTCTTGAAATTGACTATCAACTCAATATCCAAGGCACATACTCTCTTACCTCTATCTTACCTTCTAAATATTTTTAATAACAGCTTCTTTTGTCAGTCTTCTCTTGTGGCATCTCTTTCTTAACCCCAACCTTTTAAATTCAGAACTACCTAGGAATTTAAGTTTAATATTTGACAATGTGCTTATCTTTGAAGCAAGGAAATCATAAAACATGCCAATCCAACTGGAACGTTTTTAACAAAGTGATGAAAAGTTATGTAATGGAAGATTTAACTTTCAAGAACACTTTGGCAAATTGTAACACAATAATATACAACATCTGCCAGGTACGCATTGTTCTTTTCTACATCCTTCTCTGATTCTCCACAATAATTCTTGTCCTGACATCAGCAAACATAAGGCAGTCTCGGATGTGGGTAGGTTTTTCTTATTGGCTAATGCTTTCATTTCGTATAGTAAGTTCTCTAATCTATCTGGCAGAGGTAGAAAGTGGAAAATTCTGCTTAATTAAATGTCCCTGTTACTACAGCCAGGTGAACTCCTAGATTATCAGGGCTGGGAGAGTCTGAGGGATGAGCTTGCCTGCTTATTTTACAGGTGTTGAAACTGAAACCCTTCCAGGCTTGCAGATTAGCACCCGTGTCCTCACGTTCGCTATCCAGTGTCCCTTACAGAACACTAATTTCATCTCTTGATAAATTGTTTTCCAATCAACAAAGAAACAATAACATAACAATATGTACCATGAAAATGCCACTGGCCATCAGCAAGTTTCCTTGAGGATTTGAAAGGCATGTAAGGCTCCCACATTGTCACAGTCACAGTAAATAATATTTATGATTCCAAAAACCTTCTTGTTCTTTCGAGATAGGATGAAGGGATCAGTTACCTTTAAAAATAGCCCCCTGGATAACATGCTCTGTGTTGAGCATGGCCTGGCTTCCCAATGGAGAGCTGGGGAAAACAATCCTGGTGCAAGTCGCTGGAGAGGGAGAGTTGATTAGCATTTATTTCCTTGAGTAGCAACATAAACCACACATGATCGAGTGCAGCCCTGCTGTCATGTTGCCCTTCTCCATCTCCCAAGCTCTTGTCAGCTTGGCTTCCCAAAATGGTATCACTCATCTGTCAGGTTGATTGGGTCTGACCCAGACAAAGCAAACCAGAGGCAATCTTGATTACCACACGTTTGTAAATGCCCTGTCCAACTCATTCCGAAGTCCAAATGGGTGAATCAGAGTTCGCCAAAAAAAAAAAAAAAAGGAATATCTGCATTTCTCACTCCACATTTGTCCACACTCATGATATGGATCATCCCAAACAAGTGACTGGGCTACACAGACCTAGCCAGGGGTACTCCTCAAGATTCAAGACTTTTTCACCCAACTTTGGGGAGATTATGCTGTAGAGGCCTCAAGGTGAACATAGAGTCCGATGGTTTCATTGGTGGGTGACAGTAAAAAGGAAAGACAACAGTTTTATGGCTGTAATATCTTCAATAGTAGAAGAACCAGAAGCTGGTGAGGATCACTTAAGAAGCATTCATGTGTGCACGCGTGAGTGTGTATGTGTCTGCAAGCACATTGGGGTAACATGGAATTGGGTTCTGAAAACGTTAGGAAAACAGATGTTGGAAACATTGAAAACAAAGTGTACCTGCCAAATTTGGCCTAGGAATGGCCTAAGTTTCAGGTTTCTGGGGAAATCACTAGATATATTTTTAAGGTTGTCTCCAAGTTCAGTGCAAACATTTACTTGTCACTCATTAGTGGCAACTGAGTTGATCAATTTCATAAGTTGTATTTCTTCTTTGGCTAGAAAATGTTCTGCATTTTGCTCACCATTTTCAAAAAAGAATCAACATATTTGCTCTCTTTCCCTGTGGATGTGCAGGCATTCAAATGGCAGAAGTTCTCTGGATCTGACCTTCAAAGCTAGGCCTGAAATGAATACATTGTGGGTCTCTCTGGGGTTGGGACCAAAACCCCATGCTTTTTGTTTTATTCTTTTTATTTTCTTACAAAGAAGAGTTTGTAATACAAAAGGCAATCTGAAATCTGGCTGTTGGTCTAAGAATTAACAAGCAATCTGTTGTGCTAATGGTATTGACTACTGAATAGATTTCCAAATAAAATGACCCATGGGGAGTAGGATGAGGTTAATTCACAGAAAGCCAGCTTCCTTGAGACTGTCTGCATTTCTACTGAAGGAAAACGTCTGAAAGATGCTGGTCTTCTCTCAAAGTCTTTCATTCCCACTGACAGCCTTCCCAGTTTTTGGGCTCTCTTAGGAGCCAGCTGCTGTGACAAGAGGCAAATGTGACATGAGAAAGGAAGAAGAAAATCTCAGAAAAGGGCTGCCTGGAGCACGTCTTCGGGGGAACAAACAGGACGGACTTAAACTGACATTTCCAGCACTTCACCATTAACAAGACTTTTTATATTCACATTAAAACACGAACTGAAGAATCCTGTGCATAAGTCACAGATAAAGAATCTTATCAAACAATTCCACCTTTCCCTAACAACAGTTATCATTTACTTGGCATAGTGCAAGATTCTGTTCCCACCTTTCCTAGTTCTCACAAGATTTATTATCAAGTAGATATTATCATTTTTCTCATTTTACAGATGAGGAAACTAAAACTTAGAAAGCATCCTGCAAGAGCAGGGCCAGGTCTAGCTATCTGCAAAGTCCTTTGTTCTACCAATGTCACATTGCCTATTTATACAGCATCCTTTCATCTTATGAAGTCTCATCTTAAGACTCATCATAAATGGAGGAGGATAGGGAAAGACATTTTTCTTAATTTGCACAAGAGGGAAGTGAGGTTCAAAAGAACAAAGAGAGTCTTAGGTCACTCAGCTAGTTAGCAGAGCTTGGTGTTTGGGAACCACAGTGATTTATCCCTTTTTTATAACCATATTCCTAGGCTCAGCTCTGAAATCTCATATACAACTAAAGTAAACCAGGCTCCTGGATGGGGCAGATGTACATATAGTTCTCAATCATGGGAATGATAACTTTTATTTCAAGGTTGCTCCTGGGATGGTGGGGATGTTGGGGAGGGTGGTGTCACTGGCAGTCACATCTGCCCTCAGTCCTACCATTTCTATGTACTCCAGCCAAATTCCAACTGGCACCTCCTGCATACATTTGCCTGAGGGTTTTCTGTGGCCACGACAGCACATTTTGCCACTTACATAGAAGGTTTGGAATGCCGGGGAGTTGCACCTTTCAGGTACAACACTCAACCAATGACTACTGAGAATTTGGTGTATAAACACCCAGACCCCCTCACTCTTGGAAGCATATATTCTACCCCATGTTGCAGAGTCTCCCCAGCAGAATGAAGCTCAACTCATACATCAAAATAATGGGCTTGGTGCGGCACCAATTTTTGCTTTCTTTCCTTAATTTTCAACTTCCCTTTTGGTGTTTCCCAAAATTAACCTCTGGGAAACACTTCCTAAATAAACTCTTTGCATTCTAATTTCATACTTATTGTCTACTTTTTGGGGGAACCCAAACTAAGTTACCTGAATGTACCCTACATCAATACTTTCCAAAGCTGGCTAATGATCAGATAGATTGAGAAAGCCTTTGAAAAATATAAATATGAAAGTGTTACCCACATCTACTGAACTAAAATATTGGGAGGTTGGGTTCAGGCCTCCGTCTTCTCTGTTAATCTCCCCTGTTCTGAAGATCTAGTGATTAGTCAGGATACCAACACTGACCCATAAAGCATCCTGCACTAGAAATTTTTTCTCGTCTGGAACATTGCATTTGGCAAAACTTTGCTCCCATAAAAAACAAAGTGAACTCTGTTACTTCATGAAGAGTGAGTGTCATGGGAACCCACAATAATGTTCCCTGTTTTGCCTTACATCCTAGGACTATGAGAAGAAAAACAAATCTATGCTTCAGATATACAACCTCACAGCCCATCTAGCTGTAGCCTAATTTCCTCTACTTTTGGCTATTTCATTAAGTCATCAGTTACCCTGATTATTTTACAGTTGTTATTTGTATGCTCCCATTTTATTATAAGTATTTCTTTACCATCTCTCACATCCTTTATGTAATGAAATAAGGAAGAAAATTTATTTGCTGTCATTTACATTTCTCTCAAATTTATAAATTGTTCCAAGACTCATTCTATATTGCTCAAGTTCTGATTTCTTATAATTTGTTTCCCCAAACTTGCTTTCATGTTCCAGAAATGTTGGATATTCATTTATCCTATGCTATGAAACTATGCCTTGATCACCAAGGTCCAAGATCAGACACAAATTCAGGTCTCCCAATCCCACAGCCCCCCAGTAGCTTTTGCTAATTTGATCCCCATTCACCTTGGAAGGAGGGAGGTAGAGCAGATGAGAGCATTATTTTTCAAATAGGGAAACTGAGACCCAGAGGTGCTAAGTTACTTTTCCAAGGTGTTCCCTGGTGAGAGCGCTGTGACTTCAGAAAGCTCACTTGACACCAAAGCTTATGTTCTGCCCATTCCCATTTATGAGGCATGAACACCTTTGGAGAGGCCTCAAGCAATTCCAAGAAGAGTAATGATCTGGCTTGACAGCTCCTTGGTTTTCTTTGGAGTAAAAAAGGCCCACATTCATCTCTTTATTCAGATTCGGCAGATTATTTTATCACTGTTGCTGTTGTTCTAAGAACAAATAATACATTCGTAGCTTTATTGTTTTATCAACGTGTGCTTTCCAACTGATGCCATATATGATGGGCTGAATTATAACCAAAAGTAATACGTTGAAGCCCTAAGCCCTAGTGCCTCAGAATGTGACTATATTTTGAAACAGTGCCTTTAAAGGGATAAGTTAAAAGTGGGGCTATTAAGGTGGGCCCTAATCCAATCTGACTGGTGTCTTAAGTAAGGTGAATCGGACACAAAGAGCATCACCAAGGGTGTATGTGTTCAAAGCCTCAGTGAGAAGTCAGCCACCTGCAAGCCAAGGAGAGAGGCCTCAGAAGAAAGCAAACATGCCAACACCTTGATCTTGAACTTCCAGCTTCAAGCGAGTTAAGAAAATGAGTTTTTACTGTTTAATCCACACAGCCTGTGCTATTTAGTTATGACATTCCAGCAAACTACTACACCATATTAACCCTTTATCTCCAAGGAACATTTTGGAAGGTTTTCTTAGCAGGTAATATGGGAAAATTTTAGGAATTGCAAACAATCAATGAACACCATCTCATTTTGAGTCCTATATATGTGTCTTTCTGTATTGCCCTTAGTTTTCAGGGGCAGCTTTGCCTTTGAAACAGATCTACCTCTGTCTTTTGGAAATGACCTGTGCTGAGAAGTATGTATAGCATCTCTGAGAAGCGAGAACCTACGTGTAGATACACGACAGCAAATGAGACAAAATGAACACATGACCAGATCATGCTGCCTCTATTTCCAGATAACTATTTTAAAGGGGAAATAGCCATATAGAATGAAACATCTTAATTGGGAGAATGATACAATTATCTGCATTTAATTACATTTGAATTCTTATTCTACCCCCAGGCCCAGCTTCACTAAAAATTTTCTTTTTTTTTAGAGCTAAAATTCCCAAATACCCCATTAAAATAATTTTCTTTAAAACCAAGGCCTGTAAAATCAGAAGGCTTTATTAATTCCCTTCCAGCAATTTTTGCAGTAAATTGGCTCTGTTTACAACTCCAATGATCACTTCTGAGATTGGGAGATCTGAAAACTCTGACCAGGATTGTAAATGATGGGTCTTCTCTCTTTCCTCTCAAAGAGTAACAAAAGCACTGTAATTAGAATTGGCTTACCATTTGGTCAATGATACTCACAGCTTGCTCAGCTCAGTTAGCAGGGGCTTTGGTTCTGCCAGTAAGAGGCTCAAAAAAACTTCTGCAGGCAAGAAATTTAGAAGCCAGAGACAGTGGGAAGCCTATTAGAAAACAGTTCATTGGGCCACAGATTTAGCTACAGTAACAGACAAGTGTAAAGGGGTCCAATTAACAGTATTTTAATTTGCCTTGTGGAGTGGTTAAAATAAAGAGCTCAGGACTTTTGCTTTTGTTTTAGTTTGCTTACAAAACAAAAATAACTTCAACGTTTTAAAATCTGAGGGTATAAAATCATGTAGAAAATGAGAGCAATAATAAAAGACACTAAGAAAAATTATAAATTATTCCTAAGCCACTCAGGAATAAGTATTCTTTCCTTATCTTTGCTTCCTTTTAGACCTCTTCTCTCTGCACATACATTTCTAAAATTTCATCTAAAAGTGACATTTATGCACATTATTGAGATACATATAATAACTACCTATGTCCCTCTCAATAATATTCAGGACAGACCCCTTTATGCTGATATGGTCCTTCCAGATCAACCTTGTCCAGTTTTCTGGAATACTCTCTTGTCTCCATGCTCATAACCCACTAGGTTCCTACCTATTATCTTGAATTCCTGGAAACAACAACCCTCTAACCTGCCACCCCACCCACTGCAATTCTTTGAAGAGCTCCAAGCTAAGATGGGAGTGTCATCAACTTTCTGTTTCTGAAAGCTAACTGGCAGTAGCATTTAGAATGAATTGTCAAGAGTGTGAGGAAGATTGATTGTAAGTAGCCCAGGTATTTATTGCACTAATTCTCAGGTGAACAAAAGCTACAGGCAAAGACCAGAGTTGTGGCAGTGGAGAAAGAAAGTAGGTGAATTTGAGAGATGCTTAGGGGATGCAATCAGGCATGTGTTAGATACTATCTGTCTGTCTGTCATCATCATCATTTTGTAGTTATTGTTGGCACTGGCCCTTATGTTTAATGACTATGAAGTTCATGATTAAAATACATGGAGTCAACGAGGCTTTGCATAACCAGCTTATGATTCTAACACAGCAACATGGTTTTACTGTCAAGTTCAAAGTGATCTAGCCAAAAATAGGTTTGATTTAAACTGTATCACAGAATAAATGGTCTCAAATCTTTTATACTGGTTATCAGAAAAGGATAGAGTTAATTTTATCTGAAGACCTTTTTTAATGAAGGCTTTAAATAAAAAACTATAATCACTTGTCACCTTGCAGGAAAATGAGCTCGTGTTAATGTCATTTATTAAATTTCTTGTCTAATTTTTGACCTAAGAGTTATAACTGGCTTGAATCTCTGCCCTTCTAGCACCTTCCACATCTCTATACATGTGTGGACCTGTTTCTTGAAAAGCCTAGGTAATGTATGAGCTTCTTATTCAGGAGATTAGGGTGTGGCATGCTGCAGCTGGAATTTACCAAAAGAGTTGTCTTTTAAACATGGGTGAAAGCAACTATTCTTTTCCAAGCCACTCAGATACCATCTCATGGAGTCTAAAAGACCAACAAAAAAAGAAAGTCATAAAAGTTTAATAACTACTTCTCAAAATAAAATGAAGCACATTGTTTTTAAAACAATGTAATAAAATGCCCTCTGGAACCCTTTATTGTTGCATAAATTTAACACACTTTAATGAAAATGATAACTTTTGGCTAACAACATTTATTAAGCAATTACTATGTGCCAGGTATCATGCTAGGCATTTTTCATGCCTTCTTTGATCACTCTTCACAGCAACCCTCTGAAGTAGATACTATTACAATTCATATTTTACAGATGAAAGAACTGAAGCTCAAAGAGGAACATAAACTCAGGAGAACCTGTGGTCACACCTTATTCAAGTGGTAGAGCAGGGGATTGCAGTTCAAGCATTCTGACTTTAGCGGTCACATCACCAAGCCCCAGCTGTGCAATGCTGCCCCATGCCAGGATAATACACGTCTACATGCTTTTCATCATCATGATAATTAACACTTGGGTTATTTTAGTGAAGCTTGGGAATGTACATCATGTACCATTATAATCTTCCATGCTCTGAAACTTTTAGTATCTCACCAGGCTTTCCAAGTTAGTAAGGCAGGACGGAGACCATAACCTCAGTCTCCTGAAACTAAGTGCTGATAAGTGTGATGTATCAGCATCACGTAATCCATTTTCAAGTCTGTACTGCCAGGCCTGAATTTAGCTACTGCCTGTCATGCAGAAGAGTAGCTGAGAATTTTATAAATTACGGAACACTGGATATATTAAAGGTAATCATTTGTATGTTTTAACCAGCCACCAAGATGTGGTAAGAACTCTTGTTCATCATAAGTAATAGACTTAACAATTTAATATTAATAACTACATCTGTGTTTGATTCTCAACTACATTACAGTACACTGCCAGTACCAAGAATCTACTAACCATTTTAAGATAAAAAGATCTTACTTAAGACAATAAATTAAAATGCATCACATTCTGGGCACATGCTTTATCCCAATTCATGAATGCTTGTATTGCTCTTCTCTATGGAAAACTGGGTGCTTTAACTATGACATACAGACTTTTCTTTGAGAAAATATGCAATAAATTTAGTTTCTGGTTCTTCCTAAACAGTAGAGACATCTCCAAAACACAACTTTTTGATTCATCCTCAAAAAATATATATAAAAAGTAAGAAAAGTATCAGCTTTGGGGGTGAAATAATCTTGGTGTAGTTTTAATCTTTTTTTTTTTTTTTTAGGGTTTAGCTTTGCCTGAATATATTTTAAAGTGGCTTTTCATATAGGTATTTGCTGTGATTTTATATATAGACATAGATATCAATATAGATTTAGATATATAGAAAGAGGAAGCAGAAGGCAAAATTTGAAGAGCCAAGAGGAGGAAAACAAATGACCCTGTACCAGTATGTTGGATGCCCTGTAGTAGATTAGATCATAGCCCATCACTTCTTACCCAGTGCCATGTGACTTGCAGTATCTCCCACTGGTCAAAAGTAACAGTGTGCCCACTCAGAGCCAGGGTGTCAAATGCTTCCACTTACCCCCCTACAGTTCTGCTATTCATTATTAGAAGAACATATCTCAGGTAGCATTGATCTAAGGACTCCTTGAGTCCACTGAAGTGGAACACCAAAGTAGCTTGAAGCAGAGTCATCCTTGCTGACTTTCAGAACAATGAGCAAGAGAAATAACTGTTTCTTCTTTTAAGCCACTGAGACATTTAGGTCATTTGTTATGCAGTATTATGGCAGCAGTAACTAACTGCTACAACCCATAAGAAATAATCCTAAAAGTATACCTAAAATAAAGGTATGAGAAAAAGAGTGATCTCAAATTTTCTACCTGCTACTGTAAGTGAATGCCCTCCAACATCAACACTGGAGAAATTGATCAGTACTACTACATTCAGAGCCTGGAGGGCACAACCACTTTACTTTAAGAGAAAATATCCTGTGTGTGATGTGTATAGAAACAACCTATGCTCTTCTTTCATAAAATTCTTTTGGTAAACCATTCATCAATAGCAAATGCCCTTGTGTATTCAGTCTGATTCTGACATAAAAGATGAGTAATGGTAGGCATTAGTATCCATTACTATTTAACTTGCTTCTGAAAATAGCCATAGATGACTTTAATTGAACCATTCCAAGTCACATGTCCCCAGTTTAATCTAAACCGTCTCCCTGAGATTGGCATGATAACGTCAAAAATCTCAAGAGACACATAATCCATGGGAAATAGAAGTTATTGAGGTTTTGTGAGATATTAGCACTTTGCATAAGAACTGTACCCAATGATCTTCCATCAGTTGAGCTATAGTTCATTGAGAAGAGTAGGCAGCAGGAGTATCACAAACGTATACCCCACTTTCTCCTCTATATTCTGGTGTCAAAATACATTGTGAGTTGGAAGGATGGCCTGGTATGATTCACAAGAAATGCTTTACAATCTACTATACATATCACAACTATAGAGAGATATAAATCCAGGTTTGAATCTTGGATTTTGCATTTATTAGAAAATTACATGGGGTGAATTAAATTCTATAAACTTCAGTTTCTCCAACTGTAAAATAAGAGACAAAAAAAAAACTCTCTAGTGGAGTTATTAAGAAGGATAAATGAGGTAATATATAGAAATTACATAGTAAGAGCACCTCACCTTCTTGGTACTATAAAGCCTGCCTCCTTTAGCCATTAGTTGTTTGTTCTGCTCCCGAATATAGCCCCTGTGTAACCTTACATGGTGTATGGCATTCTTCTCCCTGCGGATGTGAGTACATGTGACTAATAAATAGCTATCAATCTCATCTGCCCAGCATAAGATGTTGTATGCTTGCCCATCCCTATAACTCTTGGGCAAGAACCCATCTCTTAACAATGTGTTGACCAGGGTATGATCAAAAGAAATATGTACCATATTACAAATAATAAATGGTAACTGATGTTATAATTTTTAAAAAAATTAACCCTAATATTGCTTTCCAGCCCACCAAAAACGCCTTTGGAGTTGCTTCTCTCCAAATCAGAGGGTTGCCAGCCTCTGTTCTTTCTGATCCAGAAGCTGACATTTGGAACCTAGGGAAAGGGAAGAGGAGTGAGAGCCACAACTGCAGCAAAAAGGGGACTTTGGCCTATGTGATTCCTGCTCACTGTGGCCCACAACATAAAGGAAACAGAAATGAAAAGTCCAGTTCCACGGTCACTATAGCTATCTCAACATCTCTAGAATCTTTTATGCCACTGTGATCTCATGGAATCACCTCAGGGACAGGTCAGTGTTGCTGATAGTGTATTTCTGAAAGTTTCTTAGCCTGTGAACCTGCATATAAACCAAAAAGTAGATGAGCGGAAGCTTGAGTTCAAAAAGACCTCTGAGGGTTCTTAGAAAACTAGAGATGGAGATAGTAAATCCTCAGTTGTTGGTTCCTGCTGCTTCCTGAGGAACACTTCTTCATGAAGCTTCAATCATTACTCTAAATAAGAAGCAGGGATATATTTTTCACTGTAGTCTTCGGAGTACTTTGTATGATGCCTCACGTTTAAAGGACTTTCAACAAACTTGTGTTTAATTAAATATTGTGTGAATGAATGCAAAAGCAAAATGAATTTACTGTACACTTAGTACAATAAGAGTACAAGAATTGTAAAATATGGTCCCTAAAATTGAGGAAAGTACAGTATTTTTGAGGAGACAAAACCCAAAATCTATATGAAGCAAGGGGAAACTCAGTATACGCAAGGAGAATTGTTGGTGACTCCTTTAAGAAGGTAGACAATTGAGTCTGAAAAGAGAAGAAACTGGGTCAGCTGGGGGTGACAACAGGGTGAGCAAGTACCTGTGCTTTCCTATTTAAGAATACTCTACATGTTTCTTGCCCCTTATTTCAAAAGAAGGAAAGAGACATGTAGATGAATAGGCACACGTTGTCCTGCAGGAAATGCCTGTAAGCCTTTCAAATAAATTGCCTTCTATGCATCATACTCAAAGTATGCAAATTAAACCAAAGGATTTCTCATAATAAAAGATGGCAATTTTGTCCCATTTACCTTTCTTTTGAACAACATTATCAATGTTTGAATGTTCCCATCTATGAAATGCAGTGTGCCCAGTGTGATACTAAAATATAGTGGATACAATGTAAATGAATTCCCACCTCAGAAATAAACTCATAAAAAGTGTCAGTTTTCCCTGGATGCTCTTGTTCATTATGTGCAGAATATAAAGAGTCATGGTGTAATAAAGACTTGACAAAGCAATGCTGAAGTGACAAATATCTGAGGCATAGAAGTTGAAATGTGGCATAAAATATGTTCACTAAAGAAAAATAATGGTACTTTTCAAATTAAAAAAAAATATCCTCACTATAGAAATAGAAAACTGGTAGTCATGCTTTTAGGAAGACACGAGGTCAAATTCATTCCTACTCTTAAGGTGTGGTTTTATGTCAAAATATTAGAATTAGAAACTGAAATATAGTTTTAAGAGCCTGGATTAATGGACAAAAATCACATTAGTAACTTAAAAAAAAGTTGCTAACCTTCAGCACAAAATAAATCATGTTTAAAGAGAGCATTCCAATTCCATTGTGAACAGGAGAGATACAGAACATTTACTCATAATTTAAATGCTCATTGATGATAGACTGGACAGGGAAAATGTGGCACATATACACCATGGAATACTATGCAGCCATAAGAAACGATGAGTTCGTGTACTTTGTAGGGACATGGATGAACCTGGAAACCATCATTCTCAGCAAACTGACGCAAGAACAGAAAATCAAACACCACATGTTCTCACTCATAGGTGGGTGTTGAACAATGAGAACACATGAACACAGGGAGGGGAGCATCACACACTGGGGTCTGTCAGGGGGAAATAGGGGAGGGACAGCGGCGGGTGGGGAGTTGGGGAGAGATAGCATGGGGAGAAATGCCAGATATAGGTGATGGGGAGGAAGGCAGCAAATCACACTGCCATGCATGTACCTAGGCAACAATCTTGCATTTTCTTCACATGTACCCCAAAACCTAAAATGCAATTTTAAAAAATGCCCCCATCATTGTTCACAGAACTAGAAAAAAAATCCTAAAATTCATATAATACCAAAAGAGAGCCCACATAGCTAAAGCAAGACTAAACAAAAAGAACAAATCTGGAGGCATCACACTACCTGACTTCAAACTATACTATAAGGCCATAGTGACCAAAACAGTATGGTGCTGGTATAAAAACTGGCATACAGTCCAGGCGCGGTGGCTCCTGTCTGTAATTCCAGCACTTTGAAAGGCCGAGGCGGGTGGATCACCTGAGGTCAAGAGTTTGAGACCAGCCTGGCCAATGTGGTGAAATCTCATCTCTACTAAAAATACAAAAATTAGGTGGACGTGGTGGTGAGCTACTTGGGAGGCTGAGGTAGGAGAATCACTTGAACTCCAGAGATAGAGGTTGCAGTAAGCTGAGATCACACCACTGCACTCCAGCCTGGATGACAGAGTGAGACTCTGTCTCAAAAAAAGTAAAAAAACAAAACAAAACAAAAAAAACGCATATAGACCAAAGGAATGGAATAGAGAACCTAGAAATAAAGCCAAAGACTTGACTTGCAGTGAACTGATCTTCAACAAAGCTATTCCACAAATGGTGCTGGGACAATTGGCAAGCCACATGTAGAATGGAACTCGATCCTCATCTCTCACCTTATAGAAAAATCAACTCAAGATGGATCAAAGACTTAAATCTAAGAGCTGAAACCACAAAAATTCTAGAAGATAACAACGAAAAAAACCTTTCTAGACACTGGCTTAGGCAAAGTATTCATAACCAAGAACTCAAAAGCAAATGCAACAAAAACAAAGATAAACAGATGGGACTTAATTAAACTAAAAAGCTTAGCAAAAGAAATAATCAGTGAACAGACAACCCACAGAGTGGGAGAAAATCTTTGCAATCTATACATCTGACAAAGGACTAATATCCAGAATCTATAAGGAACTCAAATCAGTAAGAAAACAAACAAACAAACAATCCATCAACAATGGGCTAAGGACATGAATAGACAATTCTCAAAAGAAGATACACAAATGGCCAACAAACATATGAAAAAATGCTCAACATCACTAATGATCAGAGAAATTCAAATCAAAACCACAATGTGATACCACCTTACTCTTCCAAGAATGGCCGTAATCAATAAATCAAAAAATAGTAGATATTGGTGTGGATGTGGAGAATAGGGAGCACTTTTACACTGTTAGTAGGAATGTAAACTAATGCAACCACCATGGAAAACAGTGTGGAGATTCCTTAAATAACTAAGGGTAGATCTACCATTTGATCCAGCAATCCCACTCCTGGGTATATACCCAAAGGAAAAGAAGTCATTATACAAAAAAGACACTTGCACACGCATGTTTATAGCAGCACGATTCACAATTGCAAAAATATGGAACCAGCCCAAATGCTCACCAATGAGTGAATAAATAAATGTGGTGTCTGTATGTATGTGTGTGTGTGTGTGTGTGTGTGTATATACATAACAACTGAATACTCCTCAGCCATAAAAAGGAATGAAATAATGGCATTTGCAGCAACCTAGATGGAACTGGAGACCATTATTCTAAGTGAAGTAACCCAGGAATGGAAAACCAAACATCATATGTTCTCATTCATAAGTGGGAGCTAAGCCATGACGATGCAAAGGCATAAGAAGAATACAGTGGACTTTGGGGACTCAGGGGAAAGGGTAGGAGGGGAGTGAGGGATAAAGACTACACATTGGGTACAGTGTACACTGTTGAGTGCTGGGGTGCACCAAAATCTCAGAAGTTACCATTGAAGAATTTATTCAAGTAACTAAACGTTGCTTTTTCCCAAAAAACCTACTGAAATAAAAAATAAATAGTAAGAAAAAAAAAAGTAGCTGCAGCCTGTATTTAATTCTCATGCAGCTCATTTAATTCTTGTACTCTATGATAAAAGCTCTATAATTACCCCCATCTGAGATATGAGAAAACATACTCAGGCTCAGTAACCCAGCTCAAACAGCTCAAAAGGAATCAAACCCAGGCAACCTGGCTCAGAAGGCACACTCGCATTCATCATGCCTCTCAGCCTCAGTTGATAGGCTGTGTGAACAGGAAGAGGGAACTACATAAATTAAGATGTTGCTTGATGCTATAACAAGATGTCTTATGAGTAAAAAAAAAGATGCTGCTTGAAGAGTGTTTAAGTGCTGTTTCCCAAACTTACCACTCACATCCTACCTTCATATTATAATACATTTGCCACATTCAAAAACTATTTTTATATTTCTTTAAATCAACTTATCTTTTAAAACCTAAAGGGGAAATAAAGGATAACAACAAATTGTTCTAATAGGTATCCAAGTTAGGATGGCCCCAGAGAAAAAAAGCTGTACCCAGAGTTACAGCATGGAGACATGCTCTGTGGACATGTCAAATAAGGCAGGTCTGGGGTGTGGACCAAAGTGTGGAGAACAGCAGCCAGGAGATAGTTTCTGAGAATGCCTCCAGAAAGACAGAGGGGTAACTCCAGCCAAGAAAGGAAAATTTGGGCCAGGCCAGTAGGTCTGAGGTAGTTACATGGGGAATGGGATGAGGAGGTTTGTGGAAGCGTGAGGCTGGGACTGAAGAAAGGAACCCTGGGGATGAGGAACAGTAGAACCCAAGAAGCAAATAGAGGGGTAAAGGCTGATAGATGGGGAGACCCAGGCTGGGAACCAAGAATAGAGCTGAGGTTATTTCAGGAGGTTTAAGAGGACTGCAAGAGGGGAGAGATGGTGTCACTTAGAGGGTTAAAGGGAGGAAGTCCAGAGGTGAGAGTTGAGGGGCAGGTGGGCCAAGGAAAGGTTGCAGCAGGGTGAGTTGGGGATTCTGACAGTGGTGGTGGGGGGGCGGTGGGGAGAAGTGGGTCAGATGCTCAGTCCCACCATATTGTGCTTTGCAGGTTGTGCCTGAGTCTGAATCCTGAAGACAGTGGTGATGGTCAGCATCCCATGAATGAGATGGACTTCTCATCCATATACCACTAAAAATCAACTCTCAGATCTCTAGAGGTATGTACCACCCTTTGGGAAACACTGCTATGGCCAAAGGATAATAAAAGCCCAAGTTAAAGAACAGAGTACTTGGAAGTCATTGTTAACTTTTTAGAAGAATTCTTGGGTTGTATTTTTTTAAATATAGAATTAAAATATAGCTTACAAAAACAAAATGGGTTGTTTTTATCCTCCACAGTATCTAAGCATGAACCTTTGTACATAACGGGCACACAAATATTCAATTATATTATTGTAAATAATTGAAAAGATATAATTAGAGATAAACCTTCTGGGCCATGTTCTAATAGTTAGGGTCTCATTCATGAGCTACAAAGGTGGGGGAGGGCTTCAAGACAGGTCTGATGGAACGTTTGCACTCAGCTAGCTGACAGATTTCCCTGGGTCACTGACAACTGGAAGGTCCTCGAGGCTTTAGATATTGCAGGAAAGTGAGAAAAAAGAAATTAAAGATATTGCAGACAAGGGCCAATGCTTCAAGACCCACACCAGATCATAAACCATTTCCCATAGCCTACAAAACCACTTACGTCTGGGTAAAGTATGTTCCTCTGAAAATATGGGTAACATATGTTTCCTCTGATAAGTAATTTCAGAAATTGTGGCCAGCAGATCCTCAGATGACCCCAGTGATTCCTGTGATCTGGCATTCACAGCCTTGTATATATCACCAACCGTTAAGTGTGGGCAAGACCTGTGACTGGCTTCTAACCAAAAGAACATGGCAAAGGTGATAAAAGTCACTATTGTCATTATGTTACATTATATAAGCCTCCATCTTGTTAGCAGAATCTCTCTGGTTTTCCTGATACCCTTTAAAAAAAAGCAAGCAGTCATGTTATAAACTAAGGAAAGGGCCAAGTGGCAAAGAACCCATAGGCAGCCTCTAGGCATTGTCCAGCAAAACAACGAAGCCCTCAAATCTACAGCTGCAAGGAAAATAATTCTGCCAACAAGCCTCTGGATGAGAACACAGCCTGGCCACTGCCTTGATTGTGGAGTAGCCTTGTGAGATGCAGAACAGAGGACCCAACTAAACTGTGCTTAGACTCCTGATCCACAGAAACTGTAGAATAAATAATAAATGTGTGGCACGTTAGGCCGCTAAGTTTCCAGTAACTTATTATTGCAGCACAGAAAACTAATACAGAAATCTTAATACATACATTTAAAAAAGGAAGAAAAGTAATATTGAGTTACTGGCCATTTGAGGTATTTATTAATGAAGATTACACATCCAAAGGGCAGTCCTCAATGCTCATTTCCATGATTTTAAGAGCTGATAATTCCATGTCATGATTATTGTCACCTTTGACACTGGAGAACTGAACAGATTGGGAGAGTGATGTGTTAGGACAGCATAATCCATTTGAAATCTCAACCTTTTCAGTGTCACTATCACCTTCAATGACATTCACAGAAGTTTCCTGATCTGTTAAACTGTCTGAAATACTTGGATTATTTTCATCCAGAGTTGAAGGTTCAAGATTTGTTTCGTCATTCACCTGTTGAATTGTAACCCCTTCTGAATCCTTCGATTTATAAATAGGCATGAAAAATTCAGTTGGTGAAGAGAATATTTCATTCTCATCCTTTGGTACAGACAATAACATATCCAAAGCATTTTGGTATTCTTGACGTTCCTGCAGAATTGTTACTTCACTTTCATTTTTGAATTTTTTTGGTTCTGAATTCCCAGCCTTTTCAAAATCAAATAAATTCAACATATCAACATCATTTTGCTTTACCAAGTTTTTCTCCGACGTGCAGCCTAAGTCTACCTTCAGGACATGCAGCAGGTGGCGCATTTTTTCCTAGCATTAAGAAAAGATTAGAATAATTACATTAATAAATCTCATAGGATTAATACTTTCCCTTTCACTTCTCTCACCACCACCCTCAAAAAAGTTCAAGGGAAAAAAAAGCACTTGCTTTTAAGGTATTGTTTGAGGGTATGAAAAAACTGTTAAATTATTTCTATATTACATTTTTTCCAATGAAGTTAAAAGGAAAGACAAACCTCCTCCAAATGTTTATTTTGTTTTATATGTCGCTCGAACAGTTGTTCTAAAAACCTACAAATGATAACAAAAAATGTTAATGTCTCAAATCAGAAAATCATCTAAATATAAAATAGCCATGTATTACTAAAACTACTAAAGGTTGAAAAATATTTTTTAGATTATTCTTTTCCTCTGTAAAGCTGAAGACTAATCCTTTCCTGTTCTCAGTTCTTCCACTATGCATTTGCTTCACATTAAATGTTTCTGAAAGACTGTATGCTACTTTTATTTATTTTAATAAAATTCTGCTTTCTCTTACCCCACCTCCAAAAAGCTGTTTTTCTCTTACAGACATATGCAAACACCAAAAGTCTCTCCTCCCCTCCCCTATCTTTACACACACACAGACACATACACACACCCCTAACCCCAAAGCCAAACCCTAAAGAAAAGCCTCTTACAGAGATATTTTATAATGCTTCCTAAATTATACTTTAAAAAATTCCTATAATGAAAAGTATAAAACACCAATGAACAAAATGGAAAATGACACCAAAAAAAGGGAAAAATATTCCATGTTCATGGAGTGGAAGAATCAATATCATTAAACTGTCTATACTAACCAAAGCAATCTACAGAGTCAATGCAATCTCTATCAAAATACCAGTGACATTCTTCACAGATATAGGAAAAAAAAATCCTAAAATGTATATGAAATCACAAAAGACCTAGAACAGCCAAAGCTATCCTAAGTAAAAAGAACAAAACTGGAGGAATCATATTACCTGACTTCAAATTATACTACAGAGCTATAGTAACCAAAACAGCATGGTCAGGCATAAAATCAGACCAATGGAACAGAAGAGAGAACCCAGAAACAAACCCACAAACCTACAGTGAACTCATTTTTGACAAAGTTGCCAAGAACATATACTGAGGAAAAGGCAGTCTCTTCACTAAATGGTACTGGGAAAACTGAATACTCATAAACAAAAGAATGAAACTAGACCCCTATCTTTCACTGCACACAAAAATCAAATCAAAATAGATTAAAGACTTAAATGTAAGTCCTCAAACTATGAAACTTCTACAAGAAAACACTGTGGGAAAATATCTAGGACATGGTTTGGCAAAGACTTCTTGAGCAATATCCCACAAGCACAGGCAACCAAATTAAACATGGACAATGGGATCACATCAAGTTAACAAACTTCCACACAGCAGAAGATATAACTAACAAAGTGAAAAGACAACCCACAGAATGGGAGAAAATATTTGCAAACTACTCCTCTGACAAGGAATTAACAACCAGAATATATGAGGAGCTCAAACAACTATTTACTATTAGCTTTATAGGACAAAATCTAATAATCTGATAAAAAATGGACAAAATTTTTTAAAAATTAAAAAACTCCCACTGATGGCAAATCCATATAACTTAAAAGTTATCACCTATTAAGTTCCATTAAGTGCTACTGTGCTAGCCATAATAATCATTTTACCTCTAATTCTGACCAATGTAGGGAGAAAAAGGTAGCATAAAAACCATTTTAAAGATGAGAAAGCCACATCTCTAAGATGATAATTTCCTCTCCCCTGAGGTCAAAAGCCATTAGGAGAATTTAACACAAATGTGTTTGGCTCCATAGAATTTATTCATTCTAAAACACCATGCTCACCTCTCTATCACAGAAATGTATCAACAGTTTCTTTAAAAACAACTAATTTCTTTTGTTATCATTTGTTAGCATCAGTGAAGTTATGAGCCAACCTTAGGCTTAGTAGTTCTGAATTATTTCACAATTTTTTTTAAAACCCAAGAAATCTGTATTCTACTTTTTATAGCTATCATTAACATTTTAGAATGTTCACTACTAGGCATTTTTTCTGTTCATTTGTATTTCTTTACCAAATTGGAATTAAACAACACATACTATTTGAGTATATATTTTTTCTTTTTCTTTTTTTTTTGAGACAGAGTCTCACTCTGTCGTCCAGGCTGGAGTGCAGTGGTGAGATCCTGGCTCACTACAACCTCCGCCTCCCAAATTCAGGACACAGTTTCCTTAAGCTATGCAATAGCTAATCCGGTATTGCAAACTTTCCATTTCACTTACAGTGTGCAAATCTAACTCTTAATTTCTCATTTTGCTAGATCTAATACCAGTAACAGTTGTACCAAAAATGCTTGATTTTGATTTTCATGACAGTTTCAGATAGTAAAATGGGATTATGGAGCTTTGCAAATAAGTGGAAAAGATCTTCTTTTACTAGTCACTTATAACCAAGGGATATAATATTAAAATGAGTAAAATCTCTATCCTATAATTCTCCCAATTGGTAAACTTCCCCTAGAGTATGAATTAAACATTCTTTACAACTTGCTATCAATTATAATAATATGTTTCCAAGAAAGCAATGTATTTTTTCATTTCCTAATGTGGGAAAATAACTTTAAACTTTTAACATCATATGAAGAATATTTCATGTAGACCTTACTTCCATAACACAGTTAAAAAAAACTAACCTATTTGAAAATAAACCAAGTTTCAAAATTTCATCTGTTACATCTTCAATGAAACTCAGATACAGCAGTTCTTCTTCACTGCAAAGGGAAGGCAATATATAGCATCAAAATTATTGCTTATTCTGAAAACTATAAGAAACATTAGTACCTAATTAGAAATATCTATCTCTACCATTACCAATGTACTTCTATCTTACATTACTAAGGGGAATATTATAAAACAAACATGTCTATCTTCTCAAATTATGCAAGGATAAATATTTACTAAAGATGATGACCTAATAGAGTAAAATTTCACAGATATCTGCAACATCCATAGCAGTAAAAATAACCAGAATTAAATGAAACAAAAAGAGAGCAATGAAAGGCAAGGGGCAATCAAATGCAATCTGCTGGGAGCAAGCACTCCCAGGGGGTGTTTTCAATTTCCTCTGGCTCCTGACCAGGTCCAGCAGCAGAGGTGCAAGCCCCTCTGCAAAGCACTTGCAAGGAGGAAAAAGAAAGTTGTCCAGAGAAGCGGGAGCTTCAACTAAGAAGTCCTCTCCTAGTCCTAGGCCAGCATCTTGTTTTAAGGTTGAGAAATATACAAACAGAAAAATTTATTTTTTCTCTCAAAATGTTCGGAGAAGAAAAATTCTCACAGGAAAGTTTATGAACATAAATACTGTGGTAATTTTTAACTACTTATACACACTTCTCTATTATAACTATATTTTAGTAGCTATTACAAGAAAATTAGGATAGTATTATTGTACATTTGATTTTAATTAGCTGAAATTAGTGAATTTATATAAAATGTAAGTAGCAAGTAACTAAATTAATGAATAAGCAAATATAAGGGAAGAGTTAATAAGCAAATCAAATAATAGATTTAAATGTTTAATAAAGTTAGTTTCAAACTGATTCAGTGTCTTGCTTGCTTAAAAACAGCCCATTTGAAAATAAATAAAATTTTAGAAAGTATTTTCCCTAAAAAAAGTAACTTAATTAAAACAACATTAAAATCTACAAGTAAAATGTCTGCAAAAAACTGCTGAGGTTAGAAACCTCTGGAAAGACTATCCTGAGCTACTAAACGTCTACATTTCTCTAAAAGTCTTCTTTATTATTTTTACTTGTAAAATAAATAAGAATTATGGATACTAATTATTTAAAAGTATCAGGTATTAACTTAGGGACAAATTTCAACTGGAGATAAAAAAAAATGAAGTGGTTGATAATTATTCCAGAAAGCTATTATTTCTCAAATAAATTTGAGAAAATTATTTGGCTTTAGCATGTATTATACGTTTGCTATCCCAATGCTGGTTGTAAGAAAGATTAGTGTTCACAGATGAATGGATAAAGAAAATGTATATACACCATGAAATACTATTCAGCATAAAAACAAATACAATCATGTCATTTGTGGCAACATGGATGGAACTGGAGGACACTGTGTTGACTGAAATAAACCAGCAACAGAAAGTTAAACACCACATGTTCTCACTCATATGTGGAAGCTAAAAACAGCTGATTTCATAGAAGTAGAAACTAGAACAGAGGATACTGGAGGCTGGGAAGGGTAGAGGGGATCAAGGGACAAGGTGAGATTTGTTAAAAGACACAAAATTACTGCTAGATAGAAGGAGCAAGTTCTAGTGTTCTGTACCACCATAGGATGACTACCATGGTTAACAATAGTTTCAGATAGCTAGAAGAAGGAAATTCAATATTTCCAACACAAAGAAAGATAATGTTTGAGATGATGGATATGCTAATTAAACTGCTGTAATCACTGTACAGTATATGTATTAAAACATCAGTAGGTACTCCACGAATATGTACATTTATTACTTGCCAGTTTTTTCAAAAAGAGAGATTATTGTTCGATCCTGACTTATTTAATAATGGTTTCTATGATTAACTCTTGATTTCCACTATGCAAAATGAAGAGGCAAAAAAAGGTCTTACTCAGAGTAGATTTTACTAGTTGATGGGAGCTTCAGGGAATACTGACTTATTGCCCTAGAAAGAGGAAGTTAAAGTAGTTGAGCAAAACAATGGTTGGCATACAATAAGTACTCAATAATATTGTATATTAGTACAGATTGAATATCCCTTATCTGAGATGCTTGGAACCAGAAGTATTTCAGATTTTGGATTTTGGAATATTTCCATCATATACTTACTAACTGAGCATCTCAAATCCAAAAATCTGAAATTCAAAATGCACCAATGAGCATTTCCTTTGGGTACCACATCAGATTTTGAAGTATTTTGAATTATAGGTTTTCAAATTTGGGATGTAATAACATCCCTGTAATAACATGTTTTAGCAATTTTTAATGCATGCTCATATCCATATCTAATTTAATTTTCTAAACAACCCAGTCAGGTATGTTGGCTATGTATTATTTTTCCCATTTACTGATGAGTTCACCAAGGGTTAGAAAGGCTCATTAACTTTCCAAGGTTAATGTTAGTAAGTAGCAAAGACAGGCTTTTAAACTACTTTTCTAGTTATAAATTCACAATTATAACTACGGCATATAAATTCAAAACTATACTATGGCATTTTGCCGTAGTATTGTTTTAAAAAGAATTGTGAATTTATAACTAGAAAAAAAGACAATTTGACTAAGGCTAATATAAACAAAGACAACTTGACTAAGGTTAATGTATAAATAATGCTTCTGGATACGTTACTAAGAAAAAATGTTTAAAGATGGTCATCATGATAAATTTTGTTATTATTCAGTAATGTTACCAATAGTTAATTCAAAGCTTTTTATTCAGGTATATTCAATTATAACATTTTGCTTTACTTCTTTTAGAAAATATTAGAAAAGATAAACATTCCTTTCCTTAAGCCATTCTTTTTATTCAATGAAGACTGGCTCAAGAACAGCTTATATTAATAAATAGTTGTATGTACTGAAGCACCAGAAATTTCAGAGACAGGGAAGTTAACAATAAACTCTCTATGGCCTTAGCAGGTAAGATCTGTAGCAAAGGCATGAGGGAGAAGCTGGAGCCTGAGGGGACTGTGTATACTTTACTAGTGGTTTCCTACATAACACCTTATTCTTGCCCTCTTTTTAATCTCTACTCCTTCCTTTCTTCTATCCCTGCCCCTGATTTCCTATCCATTATCTGACACTGGAAATAAATTTGACAGCTGAAACTATCAAGGCATCTTTTAGGTTTTCTACTACCTGCTAATTAATGTATAATATTCCTTAATTACTCAACACGATGAGCAGTTTTTAAAGAGTGTCTTCATTGCAGTGAGCCGAGACTGCATCACTACACTCCAGCCTGGACAACAGAGACAGACTCTGTCTCAAATAAATAAATAAATACATAGTGTCTTCACATAGCACAGATAGGTCAAGCACTAGCATATGATGAATATTCAAAATCACAAATTATGACTCCTCAAATGGTAAAGCTCTTCAGTACTATTTGTGCCCTGTAAACTGGTTAGCATTACTGCCAGAAGATTTGTCTTGGGGAAAATCATTTTTTTAATGAATAGTGATGACAAATAATACCCATTGGTATGCCTTTTTCCTTTACTAAGGAATTAGCAAAATTAACTCATTTAAACTTTTACTGAGCACTTAACTTTGTAAATTTCCTTGGTAAAACTAAAATTGTTATTGAACTACGTAACACCAAAATAGATTAGAGCACGTGATCAAATAGTACTTATGCTACAGATACTATATGTCTGTTATACAAGACGGCAATTAAGACAGTTGAAATTATTTCTCTTGTAAACTGTTTACCTTGGTGAAGAATGCTGAAGAGCATCATCCTTAATCCCATCCCATGTTAAGTCATGCCCTTGTAAAGGTAAAGGGGTTATTTTTTCTTTGGCATCATATGTCATACAATTAGATACCTGGGGATGCAATAAAAAAATGTTTTTGCTTAAAAATACATTATGAAAGCAGAAATATAGCAAATTTTAAGTGAGCAGCGATATCCAGTACATAAAAATCATACAACAAAGAATATTTTAGAATAATTTTTCTATCAGTTCAGAACTTTTTTCTTAAAATGACTTATTTCTTGTATTTTAATGACATTTAAATGACATTAAGAAATCGCTACAAACAAACATATAAAGGGACATTGAAGCAAATTTTCAACTTTTAAATGAATTTGAAGAGGAAAAAAGTCCCATTAATCAGAAATTCAAACAGCTCATCTGTTTTAACTGCCAACATGTCAAATATGCAGAAGCAGTGGTAGCACTAGGAGCATGGACAATAATATTAACAAACAAACAAAAATAATGGCAGCTTACTTTTTTTTTTTTAGTACAGAGTCTCTCTGTCACCAGGCTAGAGTGCAGTGGCGTGTTCTCGGCTCACTGCAACCTTCGACTCCCTGGTTCAAGTGATTCTCCTGCCTCAGCCTCCTGAGTAGCTGAGATTACAGGCAGGCGCCACCATGCCCAGCTAATTTTTTGTATTTTTAGTAGAGATGAGGTTTCACCATGTTGGCCAAGATAGTCTTGATCTCCCGACCTTGTGATCCACCCACCTTGCCCTCCCAAAGTGCTGGGATTACAGGCGTAAGCCACCACACTGGCTTGTTTTTTTTTTTTTGAGACGGAGTCTTGCTCTGTTGCCAGGCTGGAGTGCAGTGGTGCAATCTTGGTTTACTGCAACCTCCGCCTCCCGGATTCAAGCGATTCCCCTGCCTCAGCCTCCCGAGTAGCTGGGACTACAGGTGCGTGACACCACGCCTGGCTAATTTTTTTTTTCTTTTGTATTTTAGTAGAGAAGAGGTTTCACCATGTTGGCCAGGATGGTCTCCATCTCCTGACCTCATGATCCACCCAACTCAGCTTCCCAAAGTGCTGGGATTACAGGTGTAAGCCACCACGCCCAGCCATGGCACCACACCCGGCCAAGTCTTACTTTTACAGACTCTTTCCTATGCACTATGAACTGTGCCAAGCATTTACTCGCATCATTAGGTTTAATCTTGACAATAACAATTTATATATGGTTTTAAAGATACTGTTAAAATGTGGATCTATTGTAGTTAATACTCTACTGGCTTCAAGTCAGGTACTGATGGCATTGACTATGGAATATGGGGATACCCATTTTCTTGCAGGATTATAAATACATATTTTTTTGTATTTATTTAGTTATCTGCAGAGCTAACTCTTTCCAAAAATTTTAAGCTAGTAATACCTATCACTGATTAAGCCCTTACCAGGCTAGGCACTTTACCTACATCATTTACTGCTCCTAATAATCCTGAAAGTTAAGTACAGTTTTTCTAGATGAAGAAATTCAGCTCTCAGAGGATAAGTGATTTATCCTTGGGCCTTAAGTGGCAGAGCCCTATGTCAAACAGCTATTAATGGCTGAGATGGAAAACTACCACCTTCTATCCAGTTTTAGAAGGCAAGGAGGAAGTTGAGTATGATTATATTTTATTCTTCTATCTCTGGATCTGTGTTTGACATTTTAATAGACAAATGGTTTTTATAAACAATAAATTTAAGTCAGGACACAAGTGTAAGACTGATACTGCAAAAATAAAACAATTCCATTTGTCTCAAAATTAGACCCAAAGTTGCAATATTTTAAAATAAATGATGCTCAGAATTCAAAATATAAACCCTGTAATAAAGAGCTTTATGGTCTAGAAAAAGTAAAGGCAAACATAAGAGAATAGTATCTACCTATTCTTATAAAATGTATAATTTCCAGTCATATAATCTGTGGCAATTTGTTACAAAAAAATATATAAAACTCAACTGCTACACTACTCTGCTGGCTCCTCTAGTAATCCAGGTCTGCATCTTTGAAAATAATACTTAAGGTATTTTACTGATCCTTCCATCTGTCCCACCAGCCAACCAACCATCTAGGAAAGATGTTAGTAACAAATGACTTCCCAGATTTGGCAGGATCCAGCTGGCTATTCAGAGAGTTACAACCATTTAATAACTAGGCAGACCTTCTGTATAATGACTGTATCATGTATGATAAGTGTCACCAAGAGATGATTATTCACAGTCTAAATAGCTGTACATGTTTATTTACAGTAAAACATCTGTAATTCAAATGTAGCAATACAAAAATACTTCATACTTATTACCTGCTTTATGTTCATTTCTGAATCTGTCACATTTTTGGTCTCAGCTGCCCCCAACTCAGATTTAAAGCTGTAATAATTTAAAATAAATAACTGTTAATCCTTCAAAACACAAGCACTGTGGTAACAAGGTTTACTGGCTAGAAAAACTCAAACATAAAAGAATGAGATCCATCTATTCTTATAAAATACATAATTTTGAATTATTTGATTTCATTTGATTAAATATCTGCAGACTCATCTGATATTACCATATCTCTTACCTATATCCAAAGAAAAAAATGCTAGTCTTAAATTGTTTTTACTTTCTAAAACAACTAAAACCTAGTATCAGATAAATTGTTTACGTAATAGAAAAGCAATCACAGTCACAAATCTGCTGTTACTCAAAACTTGACAAGATTCGTTTTTTTCTTTAGTCACTTGGCAAACTTTTATTCAACATACATTTTGTGCCGGGCACTACTGTATTTGAAAACATTATTGAGGCAAATTATACTTAATTTCCAGAAATTATCCCAACTTAAAATTATTCTTGGCAGGTGTTGCTATGAAGACTCGCTTGAATATCTGCAGGGAATGGAGCAGAGGGGTAGATGGATAAAGGGTTGGTTTCTTCCCCTCTATAGCCCATTGTTTTGCCACTTTTAACATGAATCAATATGCATATTTACACAAATGCTGTCTGATGACATATTTTAAGAATTTTCATGATTGTGAATTTAGAAGACCCTATCATCTCAGCCCAAAATCTCCTTAAATTGATAAGCAACTTCAGCAAAGTCTCAGGATACAAAATCAATGGGCAGAAATCACAAGCATTTCTGTACACCACTAACAGAGAGCCAAATCATGAGCAAACTCCCATTCACAATTGCTACAAAGAGAATAAAATACCTAGGAATACAACTAACAAAGGATGTAAAGGACCTCTTCAAGGAGAACTACAAACCACTGTTCAACGAAATAAGAGAGGACACAAACAGATGGAGAAACATTCCATGCTCATGGTTAAGAAGAATCAGTATTGTGAAAATGGCCATACTGCCCAAAGTAATTTATAGATTCGACACTATCCCCATCAAGCTACCAATGACCTTAACAGAACTGGAAAAAAAACACCTTAAACTTCATATGGAGCCAAGACATAGCCAAGACAATCCTAAGCAAAAAGAAAGCCGGAAGCATCACACTACCTGATTTCAAACTATACAACAAGGCTATAGTAATCAAAACAGCATGGTACTGTTACCAAAACAGAGATATAGACCAATGGAACAGAACAGAGGCCCTGGAGGCAATGCCACACATCTACAACCATCTCATCTTTGACAAACCTAACAAAAACAAGCAATGGGGAAAGGATTCCCTGTTTAATAAATGGCATTAGGAAAACTGGCTAGCAGTGTGCGGAAAGCAGAAACTGGATCCCTTCCTGACACCTTACACTAAAATTAACTCCAGATGGATTAAAGACTTAAACATAAGACCTAATACCATAAAAACCCTAGAAGAAAACCTAGGCAAAACCATTCAGGACATAGGCATAGGCAAGGACTTCAGGACTAAAACACCAAAAGCATTGGCAACAAAAGCCAAAATAGACAAATGAGACCTAATCAAACTCCAGAGCTTCTGTAAAGCAAAAGAAACAATCATTGGAGTGAACCAGCAACCAACAAAATGGGAAAAAATGTTTGCAATCTACCCAACTGACAAAGGGCTAATATCCAGAATCTACAAAGAACTAAAACAGATTTACAAGAAAAAAACAAACAAACCCATCCAAAAGTGGGCAAAGGATATGAACGGACACTTTTCAAAAGAAGACATATATGAGGCCAACAAATGTATGAAAAAAATGCTCATCATCACTGATTATTAGAGAAATGCAAATCAACACCACATTGAGATACCACCTCATGCCAGTTAGAATGGCGATCATTAAAAAATCTGGAGACAACAGATGCTGGAGAAGATGTGGAGAAACAGGAACACTTTTACACTGTTGGTGGGAGTGTAAACTAGTTCAACCATTGTGGAAGACAGTATGGCGATTCCTCAAGGACCTAGAAATAGAAATGCCATTTGACCCAGCAATCCCATTACTGGGTATATACCTGAAGTATTGTAAAATCATTCTATTATAAAGACACATGCACACGTATGTTCATATCGGCACTATTTACAATAGCAAATACCTGGAACCAACCCAAAAGCCCAACGACAATAAACTAGACAAGGAAAATGTGGCACATATACACCATGGAATACTATGCAGCCATAAAAAACAATGAGTTCGTGTCCTTTGTAGGGACATGGATGAACCTGGAAACCATCATTCTCAGCAAACTGACACAAGAACAGAAAATTGAACACCACATGTTCTCACTCATAGGCAGGTGTTG